>APFE031437043.1:67981-100751 GCA_000404065.3 Pinus taeda | reverse complement strand
CACGGAGCCCCCCCAATTCTTTGCACCGATTATGCAGTGGGGGGTTTAGAGGGGGAGCGGGTATCCCCTCTCTATGGGGTCCAGGGCAACGCCCCAAGAATTTTTTTTTTTGGACCCCATATTAGGTTGGGAGAACCTACCTATGTTTTTCGATCCATGGTTTTGAACGCGATGGTTTTCGGTACATGGTATTGGATGCTTAAGCATGTATATATATGTATTGTAACATTGAAAGGAATATAATGAAAAATCAAGCTGGTAGTCCCAATTTTGGGATCCAGGGGAAAATATCTGTGTATATGTGTTATGCTCTTGCATTGTTTATTTTCTGTGTTTTAGAATTCGTATGCAGGTAATTTCTATACAGGGTTAAAACCTACAACTGTCTCATGCATTCTTGGCCAATAATAGAACCTTTGCAATTGGGATTGTAAATCTAAAGCTCTTGATAAAGGAAAGGGATCTGATGATGCTCTTTCTGTAGAGGTGAAAACTACCTTAGATGAAGGTGGGGATGTGTACTTGGCTTCTTCAAGTACACATGTAGATCATGAGGCTAGTTGATTGACTCAGGGGCATCCTTTCACTTCACTCCCAATAAAGAGTGGTTCTGCGAGTATGAGAAATATGATGGTGGTGATGTCTTCTTAGGGGATGATAGGAAGGCTAGAATCGTTGTTCACGGAAAAGTAAAGTTAAAGTTGCAAGGTGGAAAGGTTGTAACACTTTAGGGTGTTCTGCATATTCCTGCATTAGCCAGAAATTTGATTTTTGTAAGCAAGATGGATGATGTAGGTGTAAAAACAGTGTTCGAGAAGGATATCTGCAAGATGGTTTGGGTGGCACTGGTATTGATGCGGGGAGTTCTAATTGGAACTCTGTACAAGCTGCAAGGTAGCACTGTTGTTGATGGGTGCAACAGTTATGTGGTTCCTAAAAGTGGAGCAAAAAATCTAGTTGTCTCTAGAGAGAAGACCATGCTGTGGCATCAAAGACTTGGACATATTGGAGAAAAGGGCCTTCAAATACTTCATGGTAAAGGTATGGTAGAAGTTATGAGTAATAGCTCTCTAGATTTTGATTTCTGTGAAAATTATGTATATTAGAAGCAGAATCAGGTGAGTTTCCCCTCTGGTGGTAAGAGGGAGAAATATATATTAGAGCTTGTGCACAGTGATGTGTTTGGACCTATCAAGGTTCCGTCACTGGGTAAGTCTGTGTACTATGTATCATTTATAGATGACTTCTCAAGGAATACATGGATATATTTCCTTAGGAAGAAATATGAAGTCTTTGACAGGTTTAAAGAATTTAAGGCTCTGGTGGAAAACCAGATAGAGAAGAAGATAAAGGTGCTGAGGACAGATAAAGGTGGAGAGTTTTGTAGTAAGGAATTTGAATAATTCTGTAAGAAGTGTGGTATAGAACGACATAATACTACTCCATATACACCTCAGCAAAATGGAGTTGCAGAGAGAATGAACAAGACGTTGATGGAAAGGGCAAGAAGTATGCTCAGTGGTGTCGGGTTAGGACAAGAATTATAGGCAGAGGTGGTGGAGACTGCATGTTACCTAGTCAACAGATCACCTTCATCAGCGTTGGAGGATAAGACTCCACAAGAGGTATGCACTAGTAAGAAACCCTCTCTTTCACATCTAAGAGTATTTGGATGTGATTCATATGTACATGTTCCGAAGGAGAAAAGAACAAAGTTGGATAGTAAATCTAAAAAGTGCATCTTGATTGGGTATAAGGATGGTTTAAAGGGTTATAAGCTTTGGAACCCAGTAACAAGGAAGGTTGTGTACAGTCGAGATGTGGTGTTCAGAGAGGTGAAAGACGTTATTAAGCATGACTTCCAACCAAAGGAACTTGAGAAGATAGAGTTTGAGCTTAAGGAGGAAGATTCAAACTCTACAACAGAGGAGGAACCAGAAGATGAAGAGCCACAAACTCCAGGTGTTAGAATATCAAATCGAGAAAGAAGACAACTAGAAAGGTATAATCCATCTGCTTTCTGTTCAAATTTTGGTTTATCTATTACTGATGATGATCCGAAAACTATGAAGGAAGCAGTAGATTCAGAGGATGGCAAACTCTAGAAAGAGGCCATGGTTGATGAAATGGCATCTTTGCACAAAAATGAGGCATGGGATCTGGTGGAGTTTCCGGCTGGAAGGAAACCCATTGGAAGAAAATGAGTGTTCAAGAAGAAGACAAATGCAGAAGGAAAGGTGGAGAAATACAAATCTTGGTTGGTAGCAAAAGGTTATTCCCATGTGTCGGGAATTGATTTTGGTCATATTTTTTCTCCTATTGCCAAGGTAGCTTCTATTAGATTACTTCTATCTATTGTTGTTGCTTTTGATTTTGAGGTAGAACAGATGGATGTGAAGACAACAATTCTTCACGGGTATCTGGAAGAGGAGATCTACATGAAGTAACCTGAAGGTTTTGCGATGAAGGGTAAGAAAGAATTGGTATGCAAGTTAAAGAAGTCTCTGTGTGGGTTAAAAAAGTCACCAAGGATGTGGTATCATAAATTTGATACATTTATATGGGGACTTGGCTTCACCAGAAGAAAAGAAAATCACTCTATGTATTTTAAATTAATTGGTGACTGTGTTATTTATCTGTTCTTGTACGTGGATGATATGTTTCTGGTTGGAAATGACAAGAAATTATCTAGGATTTGAAGACCCAATTGTCCTCCAAATTCGACATAAAAGATCTTGGTGTTGCAAACTATATTTTGGGCATGGAAATTAAAAGAGGTTGAGCAAAGAGGAAGCTCTGGTTAAACCGGAGGAAGTATGTCGAGACAATATTATAGAGGTTTAATATGCATGATAGTAAACCGGTGAAGGTTCCTATTCCTATAGGTGTGAAGTTATCTGCTGAATAGTGTCCCAAGACACAAGAAGAGGAAGAGGACATGTCCCGTGTTCCATATGCAGGTGCAGTCGGTAGCTTGATGTATGCAATGGTTTGTACTAGACCATACATTGCACATGCAGCGGGAGTATTGAGTAGGTTTATGTCAAAACCAGGGAAGGAGCATTGGACAATAGTGAAGCAAGTTTTCAAGTATTTCAATGGCACTAGTGAGTATGGTTTGTGCTACCAAGGAAGACCAGGACTGGACAAAGTGTTGGATATTCGTGGCTTTGTTGATGCAGACTGGGCTGGAGATCTGGATCAGAGAAGATCTACAAGTGGGTATGTGTTTAACCTATTTTGAGGTGCAGTTAATTGGATGAGTAAGAAACAATTTGTAGTGGAACTATCAACTACAAAGGCATAATACATGGTAGCCACTCATGCAAGCAAGGAAGCAATTTGGTTGCAGAGATTGTGTTCAAGTATGGGGTTAGTATAGGGAGCTATAACGATAGACTGTGATATCCAAAGTGCAATTTTCTTGGCAAAGAACCTTGCATATCATTCAAAGACAAAGCACATTGATGTTCAATATCACTTTGTGAGGGATATGATAGAAGCCAAAAAGATGTTGTTGGTAAAGACATTGTTTATAATCTGTGTTTTAGAATTCGTATGCAGGTAATTTTGTATGGGGTTAAAACCTACACTGGAGAACACTAGTTGCATGCATGCATGCATTAACTGATTGAACTCACAATTAGTTCCTCAAATTGTTTGGAACTAATTTCACTGGACTTAACTCAGTTAACTGAGCTAACTAATTACAACTCAAATACAACTCATCCTTATCTGCTTAATTAAGGGATAACTTCCTCAATCAAAGGGATAACTGTTGCATGACTTCACAAAGACTTCATGTTTGAATTTCACCAACTAATTAACTCAAGATGAATTAATTAATTATTTTTAAAGCAGTTGGTGAGACTAAATTTGAATTTTAGTTCTCAATTTTAATTCAAGGACAAATTAAAATTGGAATATATCCTAAAATGCTATCTATACAAATGCTATTTTTAGCATTTCTTGTTGCTATTTTCAACAATCAAAGATATATAAAACTAGCAAAAGATAAATATGTTGTTATTGTGGGTATTAATTGCATGGCAAATTTTTTAATATAGGTTGTTTCAACAAGTGTTGACTATGATTCTCGATGCCAAGGAAAATTTTCAAACATTGATAAAGGAACTTTCTCCATAGTCTCTAATTTTGTGGGTGAATCATGCCTATTATATGGTGGATATCAAGCAAAAATTCAAGCTATTACCAAAAATTCTCATCAATCAAGATTTAATCCCTTTCCTTGATTACAACTTAGATAAATATTCAACCCTTATTTTGATGTTCTATTTGTAGAGAGGAGTGGTAACCACTAGGATGACTTCACCTTCAAAATTTATCTTTAGGGATGCTATAAAGACAATCTTCCATTCCAAATGTTTTTAGGCCTACACCTATTCCAAATGTATATATGATGGGAAAACAAAAAGTGTCGTTGGTGGAGATCCTTGCCCTAAATGTCACCTAGTACATCATATATATATGAAAGGCCACATTTACTTGTAGATTTAATGGTATTGACCTCCTACATTAACTTTTATACTAGTGGATCCACTCAACTTATACAAAGAATTGTGATCTCTCTCTTTGTTCAATTTTTTTTATTGTTCAATTCTATGATCACATTGATTAGAAAAAAAGAGTTTGAGGAGGGTCATTGGATTTGGGGAAGTGCATGACTTTTATAACTTGTTGGCTCCTAAAATTTTATTCTAAGTATAAGTCAGTTACTATAATCCTAGTTTGAGTTTGCTTGCCTATTTTGGCCCTTTATTTTTACTATATATCAAGGTTTGAGGTTATTGGGAATGCTTTGGTCACTTACTTAAAATTAAATTTTGATAAAGTTATAGCACAATTTTGCACATATGCTCACATATTTTAGTTAGGGTCTTTCAAACAAAATGATTTTGAAATAGAAAAATAAATTTATGCACTCAAGTCTTGGATTATGAGACCACAACATGTTGAGAAATCTACAGGGGCAACAATTAGGGTGATTTCTCTTTACTTGATAATTCATTGTGAAGTTATGTTGGCTTCTTATTATTTTTATTATGTTTTCTTCATCAAACAATTATCAAAACCATAAACTATGAAGATCACAAATATACAATGAACACAATATATAGGCTCCAAGCTAGGGAATAACTCCTCTAAGGGGAAAACTTAGAAAATTATTCTCTTCTTATAGAATCAGATTAAATGAGAAATCCAAGACCCAAACAACAAGACCAAGACCTCCAACAAGACCCAAGTCATCCCTCCTCCCAAGCCCTTTCAACAAGTCAAAGTCAACTCAAGTCAAAACCTTCCAAAACAACTCTAGTTTAAGAATTTCCGACCCCAGCTTCAAAATTTCATACCTGCAATGAATATGTAACTCCAACCCCTGTAGTAGCTTCATAATTTTGCATGTGTGAGAGATCTAGGGAAAAAACTTTGATTTTCTTCTTCTTCTCTCACTTGCTTTCTTGCTCCTTCTCTTGAATTTTTCTCTTCTTTTATTGGAGATCAAACTTGTGTGTGTGGTTTTTCAAATGAGATCAAACTATCTCTATTTATACACATCCAGGAGGTCAAATAAGCCCTTCTAGGGCTTACTTGGTCTTGTGGGTACAAATATTACATTTTTGACTCAAATAAATTTATTTTTCCATTTTCTTTTCAAAGTTCTAATGGGACTTGACTCTAAGACAATATTTTGACTTATGAAAAATATTATTTTGACTCAACAAGCCCTAAAAACATGAAGAACATACTTGACCTAGAATCTCAGGGAAAATTTCAAGGATGGAAGTTTATCTTAAAGTTTAGAAACCTTGGTGAATCTTACTAGTCCCTAATATCCAAAATTTAAAACGTTTGATGATAACTTTGTAAAAGTATTTAGGTTTCTAATTATTTTACACTAGACAATATATAATATCGACAATTTTTAAGGTAGGATTATTTTATATTATAAAATTTAGGTGAATTCATTTTTAGAAAAATGGAAATTGGCGAATCATTTTTTTTGGAAAAAGCATGGAATATTAGCCCACCTGTGAATATTAACCCTTAATATTTTCCCTGAGATGGCAAATCAGTTTGAGCATGAAACCCATGCTTGAAAAATAATATTTATTTTTGTTCATTTTGATCTTTTACATAAAATATAAATGACACAAGTATAATATATATTATGAAGACTGAACCTAGTTACATTTTCTAACACTCCCTCTTAATTAGGGAGGTATTAGTAATCCCTTAACAAATACAAGGATACTCTCAAACTGAAATGTTCTCACAAGAAGAGTTGGAATGGTAAGCCATACTTTTAAGGATCATCATCATGACCAACATTGTTAAATAACAACATAGTAAGGGATTTTGACTAGCAAGCTCTAACTCTCCACAAGTTTAGAGCACAATGTTGGGAGGCATAAATATGGACACCTCAACCCCTCAAGGCACATACCTCATTCATATGTTCATAGGGTATGTCATTCAAGGACTTATTCCTATCTTGGATTCCCAATCCTCAAATAATAATAGTCCTCTGTGACCACTCTTATCTTGGATACCCTGTTAGATCCTCAAAGAGTGTCGATCCATGAGACTACTTCCTATCTTGGATTTTCAATCCTCAAGGAGTATCAGTGCCCAGATTCTTATTCAATCCTCCATTCTCCCTCCTAGTGTGACACACTAGATGTATTGTGTTAGTCTTGGCCTAGTGCATGACACCTATCGAGAATATGGTTTCTACCATCAATCCTTCTCAACCAAGGAGGAGGTAATTACTCTTTATCAAATATGAAGGAGATTACTTGCTCCCTCTTAATCAAGGATACTTCATCACAATCATATGTTTCATTCTTTGTTTCTTTCAATGGCTTTTTTCCATGGAGATCATAATAGTAGTTGCAAGGGCTCCTATCTTTTACCATTATATCATATTTGAGCTTTCGACCTTCTTGGATGTTTGTGGAGCCAAAATATTTCTCGATATTCCTTCGTAAAAGGGTTCATGCCTTCATCCTTTTACATCATTGTCCATCAATCATTATCTTCATCATCAATAGTATCTTGCCAAACCAAACAATGTAGAGTGTTGCTCCCTATATCCACTGGGAAAGTGAATATCATTAGATCCAACATGACCAACATGCTATCTTGTGACTTGCTACCTTTCCTGCCTTCATGGTGTATACAATTTTTCCATGAATATTTCTAAGCCAAAACCAATGTTGTCCACTCAATCCATGTGATTAAAATTAAGCTTAAACCAAACAATTGTAGATATATTATCTCAATTCTTATTTTTCCAATCTATACTTCTGCAATATGTCCTTTCAGATACCCATGTCATATCTCAAACAAATCATTAAAGTTATAATTAAAGTTACTCAGTTATGATAGCATTGAAGATGGCATGTTCTGCTACTAACTCCCCCTAGGATCAACATCCATTTGTATGGTCTATCTTCATATTAGAATCCTTCTTCATGATTTCCGCCTTTCAAGTATCGATCAATGTGTTTGTGGATTGAATTAATCATATCCAATAGGGTTTATGTAACTCCCTTTGAATTTGTCCATATTTCATTCTTCAAGGGACCAAATCGGATGTTGATCAATATCATCATGTGTTATGCCCATCCATCATGTTTCTATATAATGGATATATGGAATAGTTTTAAAACATATCATCAAGCTCATATATCATGTTTCTATCTATGTGGAAGAGTTCTCTCTTATTTATAATGCTTCTTTATGTCAAGTAATTGAATCGAAGGGGTTTGTTCAAACATATCATGCTGGTGTTCCTAAGCATATTTTTGTAATGAGTTCTTCTTGCAATATTACTTGAAGACATGAATTTTACTTCCTAATGAGAAGCTATTAAAGATATACATACCTCTTCCTTTATGCTTGTCATATAGTATTCTTTCTTTTGAACAAGTTGCTTCTTTCTGGAGGATGATGTCTAGAATGATGTTCTATATGAGATTGCTTATCTAAGATGAGAAGTACTCAATTATATCTTCATGTTGCAACTTGATTATCTTCATTTTTGCAAGCTTCTTTAATGCTAGGTTTCATAATTTTAGTAGAAATATACATTTTGTCATGTTACAAAGATTCTTTCACATAGTGAAGAACCTTCATAATCATTATAAAGGATCCATGTGATCCTTTCTAGCTAGTAAACTGCTTTTATAATGATATGGGTGTACAAAGTAACTGTATGAATGGTGGAGTATTGGATGGTCCAAAATATTGTATCTTTTCTTGATGACTGCTACTGATGAGATGCAACTGACAATGTAGATTCAAATCCTTACAATGATTTATGCTTCTTTCCATAATGCAATGCTTCAAAAACCAAATTTATTCTACAAATGTCACTGTATATGCTACTATAAATGTCATCTTATAATGAAAAAGAAAGCATTTTGTAACTAGACTTGATAGTGGGGGAGTCCTTTAGTAATATAGATTATTAGTGTCTTCAGTTTTTGGCTTCTTTTCTGGTTCTTCATTTTCATTTGAAGCTTTCTTTCGGATAAATCACATTGATAATGTTTGATGGTTGACGTTTCGAACCTACCAATGTGGTTCATCTTTAGGACCAAGGTGAAAAAACCAATCTATCCATAGGATTAAATAGCAGCAAGATGCATCACGTTCCAGAACTAGCCATTATGAAAAAATATTATTTAATTAAAAACTACATTAACGGTTAGTTTTAGTCAATAAACTATAACTAATTAGGTAAAAGGTGAGAAATTATTAAATTAGTAATAATTTAAATAAATTAAAAATAATTGAATTATAACGTAATAAATTATTGATTAGTTAGTATTATATCAATAATTACAAATGGTTATATAAGAAATTACAACTAGAAAAGTCAACATATAAGAAAAAGTAACAATTTAAATTAAACAATCAATATAAAATTATTAATTCTTAAATTATTATTGATTATTAAATAGTCATTATTAATAAGGTCTAAAAAGGTTAATTTTAACACAACAAAAGGGAAGGAATCCAACTTTTACTTAATGTCCAACCATAGTCTCTATCGAGATTTTTGGCTTTCTTCTCAATTTCAATGGCTTGTCTCAACTTCCTATGGTGGAAATGATCAATCCTTGCAATGACTTTGGAATATTCAATGTAGATATGGTACTTTGCTTTTTTCACTTGTGCAGGAATAACTAAGGAGCGAGAATGATTATGCCTTCTGTCTGCATCATGTTCTTGAATTCGCAAACTAATGGAGGGACCAGTTTCAACAATTTAGGGGATCCCACATGAGCAGGGGATTGAATAAACCCCTTTCATGTCTTTGTGATTCACAGGGTCCCTAACAGATTTGAGGGAGCTCCTAATAGTATGAAGGGGCTTGAAAGTAGCATCAACATTATTTTTCTTAAGAACATGAGTGATCTTATCAATGGTTCCTTCCTCATATTGTTCCTTTTATTTTGCATCTCTTTGGGACAATCTCTCTTAAAGTATCCATATTCATTGCATCCAAAGAATTTCACCTTGGACATATCTATATTTCTTCATGACCGATTGTCGTTCCTTTGATGAGGCTCAACTTTTCAAACTTCCCTTTCTTCTTCTTTACTTTGGCAGTGAAAGCTTGAGACTTTTCATTGGTTTGGTGTCACCTTTTGCATTCAATATTGTTTCTTCTATCATACACAAAGACAATATCTCATCAAAGTTTAGAGTGTCCTTTCTTGAGTAAATGATTGTTACAAAACTACTCCATTCGGGAGGTAATGTATTGAGTATGCAAGTTATTAGTTCAGATCAGAAACAACTTCTCAAAGTCCTTGTAATTGATCCCTTAATTGTGAGACCTTCAAGAGATATGAGGTCATGTATTCATCCTTTGACAACCTTATCTTGTAAATATTATTCCCTAGAGATATATTTTGACATGTAGTGCTTACGGAATACAATTTCACCAATTTATCATATATAACTTTAGATGTGCCCAAGTCTGAAACAAAAGGAATTAGATGATCCTTAATGGATTCAATGGCAATCCTTTGAGCTCTCACTTGTCCTTTCATTTACTTGGCCCATTATTGAGACCTATCTTTCTCTAGTTCTGGAACTTTTCCTTGAACATGGTCCATGCTTTCATTTTCTACAAGTATCAAATCTATTATTTTCTTCCATGCTTGAAAGTTTGTTAACCCACCAATCTTATTTCCTTCCATAAAAAACGAATTCATTTGATTTGAAGATTGAGCCATAGAGAATAATACTTCCTTGATATAAGAGTGCCTAGATTGATAAAAAGATATTCAAATACCTTGATGTTCCCAAGACTACAATAGTGACTTCATGTTGCTTCAAAGAGTGTGGATGATGTTCCAAGAATTTTGGATGCTTCCTTGTATGATGTTTCCTTGTCTTCCAAAGAACCTTCAAAATGATAATATTCCAAGAGAGAGAGATCAGTGTTTGTCTTCAAGATGATGATGTGTAAACAAGAGCCTTTAATGGAGGAGTAGTAGCCTTCCTTCAAGATGATCCTTTTTTAGTCTTCTTTCTTGTATCCTTCCTTATGTCCTCCTCTATGTCCTTTTTTATATCATTCCTTGTGTCCTTCCTACAAATGATGTCCTTCAAGGTATATTTGATGAGTGGCTTCTCCTTCTGCCAAAAAGAGTGATCTTCAAGTTGCCTTCTCTTCCACCTTAGATCTGAAACCATGTTGAGAAATATACAGGGGAAACAATTAGGGTGATTTCTCTCTACTTGATAATTTCTTGCAAAGTTAATTATGTTTTCTTCATAAAATATTTACCAAAACTATAAACTATGAGGATCACAAATAGACAATAAACACAAGATATAGGCTCTAAGTAAGGGCAAAATCGCTCCAAGGTGAAAACCTAGAAAATTATTCTCTTCTTATAGAATCAGATCAAGTGAGAAATCCAATACCCAAACAAAAAGACCAAGACCTCCAATAAGACCCAAGTCATCCCTCCTCCCAAGCTCTTTCAGTAAGTCAAAGTCAACTCAAGTCAAAACCTTCCAAAATAGTTCTAGCTTTAGAATTTCAGCCCTCGACTTTATAATTTTAGACCCCAACTTCAAAATTTCATATCTGAAGTGAATCTATAACTTATGCGCCTGTAACAGCTTCAGGTTTTTGCAGGTGTGAGAGATCTAGGGAAAAAAATCGATTTCTTCTTCTTTATCTCTCTTGCTTTCTTGCTCCTTCTTCACTTGAATTTTGTTCTTATTTTTGGAGATTGAACTTGTGCTTGTGATGTTTCAAATGAGGTCGAATTGTATCTATTTATACACATCCTAGAGGTCGAATTACCCCTTCTAGGCCTAACTTGGTCTTATGGGTATAAAAATTACATTTTTGACTCAATTTTTATTTATTTATTTATTTTTTCAAATTCCAAATGGAACTTGACTCTAAGACAATATTTTGACTTATGACAAATATTATTTTGACTCAATAAACCCTAGAAGAATGAAGAACGGGCTTGACCTAGATGACAAATCAATTTGAGCATGAAATCCATGCTTGAAAAATAACATTTCTTTTTCTTTTTGATATTTTACATAAAATATATAATGACATAAGTACAATAGATTTTTTTTTTTTTGTAGGCAAAGGTGTTACTCTTTTCTTTCTATTATCAAGTCAAAAAAGTACATCGGGATTGGTGGAGCCAACTACACGCCCACAAGGGGAAACCGAGTAGGGCATCCACCTAAAGTTTTTAACCACAGACCAAAAAAAGAAATACCACAGTCTATTTTTCCATGCTATATATACTAAAAAATCTTTCCACGTTCTGATTCTGCTGATATACACATGATTGCTATCTATTACAAAACTATGAAACCTGTCTAGTCTATCTATATTACACAGATTCATCAAAAAAGAGAAAAACAAAATAGAAGCTACTCAGCTGCATCTCCTAGACTCTGAGATATCTCTTTGTTGCCCTGCTTCTGTCCTTCTTTAAGCATCTGCTGGATCTCATCCAGCTTTTTCTCCTGCATCTCCATGGAAATTTGCAAAATGCGAAGCTCCCTCCTTGGATTTGGGACTCCCTAAGCCAACTCTGCCATCTCAGTAGCAGCCTGCTCCAGGGCCTTAGCCAATAACCGTTTCATTACCTAGTAGATGTGTAAAGACTGTTTAAACAGGGACATTCTGCCTCTAGTATTGCCAGGATCATGCACAAGAAATTCCCAGTCCTCCATCTCAGAGTCGGATTGGGCTTGGATAGCTTCTTCTTCCATGTTCTGAATAATCCTCCTGATTCTGGGAGAAGTATTCTGAGAGTAGGCCCTCTCAGCTTACTGGATTTTCTGTTCACTAGTCTGCCTAGCCCTTCTATCTGGCCTCCTACTCTGTTCCTGTCTTTCTCCCCTACCTCCTCGAGCTCTGTTTGCCCCGCTACCTCGCCCATTACTCGGTTCTGCCTCACTGTCTGCTTGCCTATTCCTCGGCTGCCACCCTCTGTACGATACCCTTCTTCCCCTCCGGCTCCGCTGGTTGATTCTAATGGCATACTGCTCCCATTCCTCTGTGTTTCTGCTTTGCTCTCCAATTTCGTCCTCCTCAGAAATGTCGAGGATTTCATAAATCTCCTCCACTCTCTCTTCTTTCATCACCTCTTTACCCTTCCTGTCTTTCTCTCTGCCTCGCTCCACTTCCATCTCTTCCGCTAGCCTGGCTCTCTTCCTGGTCTCCATAATACAGCTCACAGGGGAACGGTTTCGCTTAGGTCGGGAGTTTCTTGTTGATCCTGCCTTTCCTCTCGCTCTGCGGATGTCAATTGTTTCCTTTTGGTGCCGAGTACTTTGCATGCAGGCTGATATAGAATTCCTTATCCCGCTCCTCCTACCTGTCCCATTGTCCTTACCCTGCCATCTATTATTCCTGCCTTCGCATTTCCTATCAACAATCTTGTTACATTGATTTCCATTTAAGGTTGCTGACATGTCCTTTCCTCCTCTCCGCCGGTTCTTAACTATGATTGGAGTTTTATGAGGTGGATTTTTCCTCCCTGTTTTCGCACCTTCCCGATTTGATCTCGCATGGTGATCAATGATCTCCCCCCCAGGTCCTTTCTGACACTTATTTATTGTCTGAACCGTTTTCCCCATATCCCCAGTTTTTCACACGAGTATTGCAACTCGCGGGTGAATCCTATTCATGATTATCCTTCGAGGCCTGGTCATGGTCATTATTTATAATACTGTCCAGCTCCTTCCATTCTCCGTTAAGTTGAACTGTTCTCCACAGGCTGTCTACCTTGCCATCTCGACCCTTACAACCCCAGTTTGCAAGAAAATCTGCCGCACGATTCCCCTTTCTTTTCACATGGGTGAAGATTTTGTAGTCCACACCTTTCAGTAATTGTGCAATGTCCTGAACGATACCAGCTGTTCGCCAGCTACTGGTGACCTGTTCCCAATTCTTCCCATTATTCAGCTTTTTCAATATTTCTATTGCCATTTGGGAGTCCCCCTCAATCTCTAGGTTTCTATAACCATTACGTATTGCAATTTGTAGACCTTGGTGGACGGCCCATAGCTTAGCCTCGTTATTAGTCATTTCTCCTCCCCACTCCGCAAAAATCCACCTAGTATTCTGCTGGCTATCCCTGAAGATTCCTCCGAATCCAGCATTACCTGGATTCCCTTTCGAAGCCCCGTCAAAGTTTAATTTAACGAAATTACCTTTGGGGTAATCAAACCTGTCCTGGCCCTGATTCCTTGTATTGATCCTCACCGGCTGTTTGTTATGGACCATCTCGTAATTTAGATTTAAAGTTTTGAGGATTTGATCCTCACCCTGTTCAACCTTCCAATCCTCCATCTCCCATCTTTCAACTAATATAGTTTCTCTGGTGAGATTGACAACCCTTTTCCATATCTTTTCCGAATTTTTACCTTTGTTCTGAAAAATTCTTCGGTTACGTTCCTTCCACCCCATCCAGAGAACGAAGCCTGCCATGAGATCCCAGGCTCTCCGCACCACTCTACATTGGAATTTTTCGTTCTGCCATAGGAAAATTAGTTCTCTAGTTTCTTTGGATACTTTCCAGGTTTGCAGAATAGCCTCCCTACTTCCCTCCATAGATTTCTGGTGTAGTCACAATTGATTAATAAATGTTCCTGCGTTTTTGGCTCTCCGTTGCATAAGTGGCATCTTGAGGGTCCATTAAATCCTTTCTGTTGGAGCTTATCCCATGTCAGAATCTTATGATTGGCAACCAACCATGCAAAAATAGTAACTTTCGGCCACCAATTTTTACCCCAAAAGACTTTCCATTCTTGGGTTCTCTCCGATGCAGCCTGCTGATCTGTCAAATAGTATGCCTCTCTGACTGTGAAGGTTCCTTTTGTTGACTTCCCCCATCTGATAATATCTTTCCCTATTCTCACCTTAACTTTCCTGGATTCAATTTCCTTCCAAAAAACCTCCTGTTGCTCCTGGTTTGTCTCAATGTCCCAGTCCTCCAATGGTTTCCATTTCCGCCATCCAATTTGTTCTCTTTCCAGTAATCTTTAACATACCTGTGGTTGTCCCCAATTTTGTTTTGAATATCCTGAATGCCTTGGATGCTGTTCATTTTCTCCCTTTGATGCCACTTCTCTTCCCAAAAATTGGCTTCCTCTCCAGCTCTGATTTCCCAGAAGATATTTTTGTGTACTATGTCGCGGTTTTGACTAGCTAACTCCCATATTGTCGATCCCCTCGGGGTTTCCTGTATGTGGTAAATTTCCTTCGTTGAAGATGGCATATTGTATTTATGCCTCCAAAGTTGCTTCCATAGGTCATTACCCCCTCTCATCCAGTGCCACCAGAGTTTAGCGCCAAGAATTTTATTGAGCTTACTCGGGTCCCTTAGGCCCAGACCTCCCTCCTCCTTGTGTTTTATCAAATGCTTCCAGGAAACTAAAGCCCACTTCTTCTGGTTAGAAGACCCTCCCCAGATGAATTTCCTTATCACTTCTCTGATCTTGATACAGACTCCTTGAGGTACTGCCATAATCGAGAGGGGATATATAGGGATTGCTTGTAATACAGATTTAACCAAGACAATCCTTCCTGCAATATTTAGGGTTCGAAAGGTCCAGTTAGCCATTCTATTTTTTAATTTTTCAAGGATTCCCTGCTAATTCTTCAATCTTTTTGAACTGTAATCCAGGATATTACCCAAGTATTTTGTTGGGAGGTCTCCTTGTTTGAAACCAAGCAATCTGGTCAGGTGTCTTTTCATTGTCTCCACTGTATTAAATATAAAGGTGCAGGATTTGTCCTTGTTTATTTCCATGCCAGAAGCCTCTGCAAATAAGTCAAGAGCCTTTTTCAGGTTTCTCACTTCCCTTACCGTTGGTTCCCCGAACAGTATAATGTCGTCAACGAATTGTTGATGGGTTATAGGCAATTCATTACCCCACAACCTGAGCCCTTTGATATTATCATCTATTCTTTCTTGCTTAAGGTACCTTCCCAGGCCTTCAGTAGCAAGAATGAACAGGAAATGTGATATAGGGTCGCCTTGCCTTATTCCTCTGGAGGTGTTAAAGGTCTTCGAAGGAGTACCATTAACTAATATTGAGAAATTAGGGGTTGATATACAACTGAGAACCCAACTTATCCATCTATTACTAAAGCCAAAGCTTCTTAGAATTTCTTCTAAGTACTTCCAACTAAATCCGTCATAGGCTTTTGACAAATCTAGTTTTATCATCATTCCTTTTTGTTTCTTAGTCTTCATAGAATGGATAACTTGTTGGGTAGCTACTAATCCATCTAGAATTTGGCGTCCTTCCACAAACCCAATTTGTTTAGGGGATATTAGCTTCTCTAACAACGGTTTCAGCCTTTTATCCATTAGAGAGGAAATTATCTTGTAAATAACATTGCAAAGGGAAATGGGTCTAAAGCCCTTGGCATCCTCTGAATTATCAGTTTTAGGGATCAAAGAGAAAAAGGTAGAGTTAAGAGCATTCCATACCTTTTGGTTCATCCGAGATTCCTCTATCAGATCCACAATTTCCTTACCCAAGAAATGCCACCCCGCTTGATATAAATCAACCGTAAAGCCATTAGGACCAGGGGCAATTCCTTTCTTCATGCTCATCACTACTTCCTCCACCTCGTCCAGACTAGCTGCTCTCATAAAGGCTTTGTTATGGTCCTCAGTAACCATACTGGGGATGGCCCTGCATATTTTCCTGATCGCTTCAGATCTATCCAATTGGGGTTCAGTTAGAATTCCTTTGTGATAGTCCATCAACACTCTTTCAATCCCTTCCTACTCAACAATCCTTTCCCTGTTCTCATTCTTGATTGAAAATATTATGTTTCTCTGTCTATGGTGAACCATTGCTTGATGGAAAAATCTAGTGTTCTCTCTCCTTCCTTGAGCCATTTGATCCTGGACTTCTGCCTTCATAACACTTCCTCCTGCTTCCTCCTTTCTTCTAGTTTCCCAGAATTATTCCTTCTTTTACGGAGCTTTCCTCTGTTCGTCCTTCATTTATTATCCTTTGTTGAATTTCTTCCATTTCTGTTTCCATTTTTTTGTTTCCTCCAAAATATTTCCAAATTCTTCCTTGTTCCACTTTTTTATCCGCTCTTTTAGCTCTTTTAACTTGAGTTGGAAGGTATGCATTTTACCTCTCCCTTGAGCTGTGCTTTGCTGCCACCATTCCTCCATCTTACCTACAAAGTCAGGGTGTCCAAGCCAAAAGGTTTCAAATCTGAAAGGCTTCTTGCCGAGATTAGCCTTAATATCTACTTCCAGTCTAATTGGCCAGTGATCGGAACCAAGAGATGGCATGATCTTTGCTTCTATGAATACATCTCTATTCATTATTGTTTCAGATACTAAAAAATGATCCAATCTGGAAGCTATCTGGTTCCTACCCCCTCTCCTATTATTCCATGTGAAAATCCCATTAATGGTCGGTATATCAACTAGTCTCAGTCCTTCAATCATATCACTAAACAGTTCCATACTCTGGTCTGATCTCCTTATGCCCCCCTTTTTTTCTTTGAGGGACCTTATTATATTAAAATCACCTCCTACTATCTAGGCAATGTCTGGATACAGTTTTCGGGTTGTTTGCAGATTCTTAAGAAAAATTCCTCTATCTCCTGGAGTATGTGGACCATACACACCTAAAATTAATACCTTCTCTTTTGTACCTGCTATTCTCCCTAGACCCGTTAGGATTCTAGACATGCTAGTCCAATTCTCAAAAATTATATCATTTGGGTTCCAGAGAATTGCAATGCCTCCAGCTGAGCCAATTGCATCTTGACCCATGATTTCATAATGCAGTTTGCTATTTTTAATAATACCTTCCATCTGATGCATAGTAATTTTAGTTTCTTGTAGAATCATTATACTTGGTTTTTCTTTTTTCAGTTTCTCCTTCATATATCTCTGTTTACCCTTACTGTTCAGCCCTCTAATGTTCCAGCTGACAATAATCATTTAAAAATTTTTGGAAGGGAAGGAAAATACCTCAGATAGAGGTATCACTTTACTAGAATTAATCAAAATTTCCCCAATTGTTTGGATCGTTTCGTTCAATGTTTTTCTTCCTCTTTTTCTACTACTTTTGCCAGACCTGCCTATTCCTGACTGTTCTTTCCCCTGTTCTCCTATAGTGGAATCCTGATTCTCCATATTCCCTTTATTCCTTTCTTTATATTTTTGAAAAGCTTCGTTATACATTTGTTTTTGCTGATCTGGGATAAATCTTTCATCCAAGTTCTTCCATTCCTGGATTAATTGCTTCATGATTTTTTCCTCCTCTGCCTCGTTTTCCTGTTTTTGTTCCGTCTCCATTTGGCTCTGGTTATTTTGTGTTTCTATCCCTTCCTCTGGTTCTTCTTTACTCGTTTCTCCTTGTACTACCTTCTTTTCTCCTGATTCCTGGAAAATATCCATAGGTTCATTTTCTAAGTCTTCACCTTCAGCCATATTCTCTTCGTCTTCTTCATTATTATGTTGTAGGATTTTAAACTTATTATGACTTTTGATGCTTGGTGATTGTGTTTGTATTTGCGTTCTTGCTCCTTCTCTGATTGGATTCTTTTTCCTATTAACATGTTGAAAATCTTTCTCTGTCTCCTCCTTTCCTTCTGCTGACTTATGTTGTTCCTCTGGTTTCCTTATGTAATATTCTTTCTTATTTAGGGGGCATTTCCTACCTAAGTGGTCGTATTCATGGTAGCGTCTACACCTAAAAGGAATATGCTCATAGTCTAGTGGTTGCTGCCATACCGAATCATGGTATTCCAACTCGATGTGTTCTAGAAGGGGTTCAACTATATTCATATAAACATAGATTCTTGCATAAGAAGTGAACTTACCTCTCCTTGTTGTGTCAGCTACCTTGACAAATGCCCCAATAGTGTTGCCAATCCCTTCAAAATTTCAGGGTTCTAAAATTCCACAGGAAGTCCAAACAATCTGACCCAGATCGGGGCTTCCAGCATCTTTTCATTGTCAGGATTGTACCGTTCCTCCCAGAATTTCATGAACATGCCTGCATTATTCATGAAGTATGTCCCTTCCTCAAAAACCCTTTCTTTATCCTCCAGATTTGCAAATATGGCTGTGAAAAATCCCTTTTCTCCCAATTTCAGTTCTATATGGCCCTTTGGTTTCCATCTTTGATAGATCCATCTGTATAGCTCTTTTTCATTTGGCCAATACCCAACAAACTTACAGATCACGGCATGATCTTTCATATAACTAGTGTACTCCTCCAGCATATTGTTGGGTATTACATATCTGAGCTTCTTGTTTACCCTTGGAAGGCATTTCCCGTCTGTCTTCAATTGCCACAGTTTACCCATCACCGGTGGTTCCTTGTTATTCTCCCTAGACTCATTCCGGATTCCAGAACCACTTGCCTCTCCTGCAACTATATTCTTGAAGGAGGGGATCTCTCCCCTCCCCTTCTGATTCTCCATTTTGCCCTCAGCACTTGCAGATTCGAGGTTCTACCACGACGCTAAAAGAAAACGCTTCTACCCCTCTCTGCTTCGATTTCCCTGCACAGCCTCTTGCCCCCGATTTGCTCAGACTGCCCTGCAGCTCTGCATGCCAAGACTGCTAACCCTAGCCTGAACCGCCCCGCATGCTCCGCTTCCGATTCCTCGCTCTCCAATCTTCTGATTCATATTCGACCCAATTATTAATATTCAATAGATAAATTATTAATTATCTTACTTTTCTCTAGGAATAATTAATTAATTATTATTCCTTGTCAAATTTGACTAAATCCCTTAGGAATTATTAAATAAATCATTATTTGTTTATTATTCCTTAACCAATTCCTTGAGATGATAAATAAATCATTTATTTATTTATTATTTCTAAACTAAAGTTTATTTACTTTCTCCCTCCTAACCAAATATAATAAAATATTCCAAGTGGTTATTACAAGAATGGGGTTAATAACATTTTATTATTGCTCATTATTCGAGGATAACTCAATATTTTGTTATAAATAGAAGAGTTTTCCATTCTTTATTCACTTTTGATTATTTTCAGTATTGAACTCATTGTTGTAACTCTGATTATTTTCATTGTTGCGCAACATATTTTTGTTGGGTTTATACAAAATAGAGGAGAGAGACTCTACACAAGCTGAAGACATTTGAGGATAGATAAGAACCCATCCCATAGAGGGGGACTAGTAGCATTTATTTCTTCCCTTCACAGGTGTTATAATAAAACTATTCTTTGTATATCTGGTTTCCATTGGCTAATTGGAGTTATTACTATTTATTTTGTTTGGTTAACTATGATTGTGGCATACACCAGAATTTTGGTAGGTTTTGTTTATGTCAGTTGCTACAAAACTACAATGGTTAGTAGCCATTTATATTGTTGATATTGTTTGTCATCCACAAGCTTAAGTGTGTTCTTTTTGTACATCTTTCAGAAGAAAACACTACAATAGTAAGAAGGAGGGATTAAAGAAAAAGGAGAATGATAACACTATAGAGACAAAATGAAAATTAAAGAGAGATAAGGGAACCGGTCTAGTGGTACCCACAGAGCGAATGTCCCACATAAGAAACACACATAGAGACTGATGGTCAAGTCTTTAGAGTTGGTGAATTTGCTTGCAATCCCTTGGCAACACAATGATTATGTTTTGAATTGATGAAACAATATTTCACGTGTAAATTGTACTCCAACCAATATTAAGTTGGAAACTCATCTTGTAATACTTGACATTTTTTATAATATAATTTGTGGTTGTGATTATTTATAGTTGCATTTGATATTAATTAGTCTTGTAATTAACATATGTAACTTTACATTTTCATATTAGATGAACATGTACATTGTATGGCATTTTTTTGAAATTTAGTTGCAAAATCATACTAACTAATTTATGTTGATTAATAATGAACACATAAAATTAATCTAAAACTACTAAATTAGTAGTTTATGTTTATTAATGACGAACACAAATAAAATGAATATATAGCTAAATTAATTGTTTATAAAGATTATTAATGAAATTAAATGAAATGAATATATATTACTAAATTAGTCATTTATATAATGAATATGAAACTACCAAAAAGAGATAAATGACTATTGCAAATTATATATTTTTTATTACAAATGATGACTAATTTTTGCATATATACGATTATTAGTAGCTAATTTATAGTATCTTATAACACCCAAAATTTAGTCATATTTCTTTGGTCATTAATTGGTTTCAAATGATGTCTAAAATTTGCATATATATGACTATTAGTAGCTAATTTATAGTATCTTATAAGACGACCAACATTTTGGTCATATTTCTTTGGTCATTAATTGGTATTATTGGGTGATTATTTAGTAGTATATTTTGTTGTATATTTGGTCAATAATTGTTCTAATCAATGACTACATTAATGACCAAAACAATGGCTAAATCAATTACTACATTAATGGCTAAATTAATGACCAAATCAATAACTAAATTAATGAAAAAATATACTACTATGCAACATAATTGAGACAACCAATTAATGACTAAGCTAAGAATGACTAAAAGACGACCGCATTATAAGATACTATAAATTAGCTACTATTAGTCACCGACCAAAAAAATATTGTTTATATGCAAATTTTAGTCATTTTTTTAGTAACTAATTAGCCATTTTGTACTAGTGAAATATTATATTACTAGAAGTTGAATCATTAAACTAACTAAATCATTTTCACATTGAATTAACCTTTGAATCAGATACTAAACCATTGATAGATCATTGAACCATACCCAGTCACACTTCTGCATCATTAAAACTAATAAATTTTTCAATTCAAAACTAGTTCAACTCAACAACACTTCGAGACAAAGATTAACATGATCTAGACATCATCGATAGACAATAACAAATACAAAAAACATCATCAACTGTAAACATCAAGAAGAAACACAAACCCTAGTTCATATACGCAACATCCACAAAACATATTAGCGTATGTACGTGACTACCATTCATAACATTTGTGTATAGATCTCAACATACTGAATAAACAAATCTCATAATGTATAAGTGACTTAGCAGAAATATATATGTGTATGTACATGATTATCCTAAAGAAACCCTGCATACATATCTTAAAGCTTTTACTGCAAACATAATTCACCTTTTTCAAACTTTACTGTCATACATTCATATCAGAGCATCATTATCATCACAGATATATCTTTTTTATCTTACAACCAAAAACAGATCAAGAAAGTATATTCATTATTCTTCACTACACTTTTAGATCTATAATATCTTAGTCATTTCCTTGGTTCCTAGTGCATATCTATTAAAAATTAGATCACACATTAATAACCCATTACTTGCACAAATAATTCCTTGATCTCCATATCCTTATATAGTTTTAGCTTTAGTCAATATATTAAGTAAAGCCTTTGGTAATTTTGTTAGTATTTGTTGACGTGATCAAATAGACATCTCTACTCCAATTAGTATGGGCCAATACCATGGTAACGACCCCTCGTATCCAAATTTCCATGGTTCATATTATGTACATTACTTTTACTCATAAGACCTTCTTATCCATGAGACCCTTATTTATAGGACCCACGTATACTTTCTCAAAATTCATTCTCATCCATCTATCGCTAAATTGTCATTTCTCTGTCCAAATCATTAGTAGCATCTGTAGCATTTTTCATTAGTTCCAAGATCATCATCTGTTGACATTAAGTACATATTTATCAAGAATGTTTCCATCAAGGGAAACACATTAGTCATAATTACAACAATATCTATGAATTTAATCATGCTTGTGCTCGAGATAACATAGCATGAAATGAAATACACCATAGCAGGCCTCATTGAAAAGTGAAGTGTACACCCATAATGTTCTTTTGTAGGTCTTTAGGTATCCTGGCAATAGACAAGGGTTTTATCCCTAATTTTAACCCCTCCACATGGTCTGTGAACACATGCAAATCATCATTCTCATCTCCATCCTCCTCCTCATAAGCTTCATCAACAATGTGTGCATCCATTACTCTATAATGGACTAGTGATTGACATGGGGGTCCAACCATTCCCACATTTGCACATACACATGTTTTACATGGTAGTGACTACATACACATGAAAAATACAAAAAAGGCTAAAATATTTTAAAATACAAAAACATTACAATATTTCATAAAACTAAAAACAAATCTTATCGAGTGCACCCCAATGTGCACAAGGCAAAAATAGTAGGTTTGGATCATTCATGAATTTTACGTCCTCATACAGATAATCATCCACTCCAAGCATGCCATTTTTAAAAATCTACAAAATGAGTATTTGAATATTTATTTAAATTTCCACCCTCTCATATCCTCATCAACTAAGTCCAACAACCCATCTATGGATCGGAGGGTTGTAGGTCATTTTAGTCAACCTTGGGTCTATTCATTGGGACCTGCTCCAAGAAGGATTATACCATAATGTTTTCGTACCAAAATCGTTATCATAATTATATTTTTCATTAGGAAATATGATTCTTCATGTTAACCTATAAACCCTCACATGAGTTAAAGAGAGTTGGATCTACACATCGTATTGTCAAGTACATGTGTGTCTTGGAGGCTAAGTTTGGAGCTCAAGTATATGTGAGTCTTGGAGGCTACGTTTGGAGCTAATGATCCAACTGACTAACTGATTGTGAAGAGAATTGTATTAGAGCTAGATACTTTATTTCTCATATTTCATGCACACGACTCATAGTACCTAGACACATACTCATCCACACTAAACTCTATAGTGATCCTCACACGAACCAAGACTATTGGGAAACCATACCTATATAACCTTCTTAAGAAGTAAATATCTTTAATATCCAACACTAAAATTTGTTTTTTCACTATGAAGTATTGCCTTTGGGGATCCCAAATATCCACTAGATGTTACTTACCCTGTTTGGCTCTTCATGCTTTGTAATCTGAAAAATATTAGTAACCCACAATCTCTCAGAGCCCTCAAAGTTGAGGTTGAGATAAGGTTCATATGTCATTCTCTTGGTGTTCATTATCTCTCCATTCAATCATGATGAATTTACTACAAAATATATACAAATTAGTCAAGTGAATTAGATGAAAACCACCTTATGCATTCCTATAGATATTTTTTTTAAATAGTCATCTAGCCTAAACACACCTAACCTACATCCATAAAGAGTTTGAATGCAATTATGTCAACGTTCAAGGGTGAATGTGATAGTAGAAACCGCCTATAAAGCCTCGTGCAACTACGATTGTAGCCCTATGAGCTAGAGAAAATGTTTTCATACTGAATATTTGAATGAAAAATTAAATCCATGAAGGGTGTGGAAGGTTCTAGCTAGTTAAGTTGGATCTGTAAACGATTTCTTGTAGCTCCTAGGGTCTTGGTTAGACATCATAAGGTGAGTTGATGATTTTACCCACTCACCACTTTCTTACTATTTAAGTGTGAAAATTAGCTTTGGGTGGGTAATTTTCCTTTATATAGAACACTTAGAAACTCACATTTGTGGACATTTCAACTTTTGATCCATTTTAACCAATATTTTGATCATTTTTATTATTTTATTATACTAATAATCTTATCTAAAAGAGTTTACCAAGATTTTAGTCATAATAATTAGAGTATTTGCATGGTTCCATTTGTACAACAGGTCATGGGTACATTTTTTTGTAGATAGCATATAGGGATAGGTTTATCATTGTTGCATTTTAAACCACCCTTTCCATTTTTTTCTACACTTTAGGTCCTATCCCATCAAGTTGCGATATTAACCCATCTCTTTTTTTTGTCTTAATCTAACGATAGAACTTTCCTCTATGTGGATACCCTATATTAGCACCTATGTTCCATATTTTTTTCCATACGAAGTTATTTTCCTCCTATCGAATCCCCCTTTCCCCCTACAAGGACTTAGAATTTGAGTCACATTTCTCTTCTTCCCCATCATCTAGCTTTGTCCTTAGATAATCCCACATTGTTTATACCTTTTGATTAATGCTACATTTAGTCATACTTATACATGTTTATAAGCCATTGGATATTTCACCACCACCATCATAATATTCTTGGCCCATTTCTTTCTTTTGTGTGATGTTTCTACCTTTCCTGGAGTGACTATTATAATGTGTAGTCTCCTTTGTTGTCCTCTTCACTTGATTATGCTTGGGGTGGTTTTGTTATCTTCGAACAAATTGCTACCCTTTATACCAATTTTTCCTCTAGGGATATATTGCTTCATATCCTTCTCATGCTCATTAGAAACTAAATGTAGACGAGTATCCCTTTAGCTCTTTTTAAGGCTCATTAAAAATAAACCAAAAAGATACTATTTAGCTAACTTATATTCTCTTTCATTCTAATTAAAATATGAAGGAGATCAAAAAGAGAAAAGGGAAGGTTTATATTTTTCTCAATTTATTAGTCAAAATGGTAGTGTCATTTGTATCACACTTCAAAATGGCACATGTTTATGTAATTTCTTTGCAACTATATTTTAGCTTTCTTAGGATCCTTACCATATTATGAGTTTTTTTATTACTCTAATTGGTTACTCTTATAGTCTTTATGGAGCATGCCTCAATTCCTTCTATGTTGTCACATGATACCACATGTTTCTTATTTTTCAATGCTTCCTTATCATTTTTGTGTCTTGTTGTTACATGTTCAAGGTAATTCACAACCTTATTTTACCATCTCTAATCCTTGTTGACCTTTTTTGTCAGTCGTCCTTATGTTAGTTATACTTCATGACTTCATCAATTCACATAATTTGTTGGTATATTCCATGTCAATTGATTGGGGATACACTAAGTCCCTCTTTAGATTGATCTTCTCATGTCAACTTCATCTCATTATCCAAGAGCTTCATCTAGGAATTAGTAGTACCTCGGAGCTTGCATACCTTAATGGAAATCTTCCTCATGATTGATGATTTGTTTAACTCATTGACTAATAATCGATCGAGTCCAAAAGTGTTCTACATTAGCTCATTTATTAACTTAGTGGACTATGCTTGGTACCTTGGGGTCAATTTTCATCATTAATGGGTCCCCTTGTGTCTGTTAATGGTATACCTAAATGACTAGTAAGCAAAACAATTTACCATGCTTGACATCAATTTATATATTCTTATGATGTAGATTAATACCATCAAGGTTGTGTACAAGACCTAGGGTTAAGGAAATTTCACCCTCATATGGAACCCGTCCCAAGTTGCATTGGATTTATGCATCATTTTATGTAGTTTGAAGTCTACTCTGGGGAATGTCTCGTATGTGTGTCCATATTCCTATTAATGTATAATGTGACATTGATCCACATTGTATTTTTTGGTGGCTATGATATTTTGGTTTTTCAAATGGGTCCACTAACTATGTCTCATGGAAATGTCCTAGCATTTAATTCCATGTATATGTAGTGTATAGTTGGATGCGAGTTTTATTTTCTCTTTATGACCGAACATGGGTATGGTCGACTCGGGGATGATAGGATTGTGGTTGAGACTTTAGTATCCAAGTTTCTGTAACTCATTTATTTGGTACGAGCTCATTCTTTCCATTTTGAGCTCCATATTATTGTAATGCATTTTATCCATCAACTTATCTTCTGACCTCATGCATTATATTGGGGTATTTGTTATAGTCTATTTTTTCCACCTTGAGTTAGTAAGAGAGACCACTATCTAGTGCTAAACTTATTAAACGTAATGCACGCCTCATTATATCTATTTATCCATTTTATTAGTATGGTCAATCCCATCATACTAACATCATTCATTTGGTCATTTCCATTTATTGACAATCCAAAAACACACTTCCTCAATTGCCTTATATTAGGAGTGAGGCAACCCCTCTCTTTGTATGAGGGCATTTTATTTGAGGCTGTGAGATAGATGTGTATTCAGTGTGAGCGAGAAACAAAGAGGTGAGACTGTGAGAGAAGACAGAGGATATTACAGCGGCTTTGTTGTAGGTTGTGTCTCTTCATTTTGCTGGATAATAAAAAGGAGGGACTGGCTATTCGAGGTGGACGTAGCCCAAACTGGGTGAACCATGTATATCTGTGTCTCTATTGTTTTGTGCACTTTCTGTGTTTATATTTCTGCAATATTTTATGTGTCCCATTGCTCCGTAATATATAATTTTCTAACATATAGGTAATAAATTAGGGAATTTTATAAAGATATCAGAGGCGAGATAAATATACCTCCTCTACCCGCATATGTGTAGAAATGGACTTATCGGGAGCTCTCGCGGATGAAGTCATCCTATAAGGATATGACGAGGAATGGGTATAGGCGGTCAACTATGAACACATTCCATTCAGATGCCGCAAATGTCATGAACATGGGCACCTCTTCAGAGACTACCCACTCAACAAAAGGGAGGACAACCTGAAAACCAACACAGGAAAAAACCCTGAAGGTTTCACTAAAGTGGGAGGCAGAGGGAAAGGAGGGGCAAAAAGTGCCAATAGAAACCAAGCGAGAAAAAGCTACCAAGTCATAATAGTTTCGAGATTTTAGAATAAGAGGGGGGGATTGGAACGAATAAGGAACCGAAGGACATTCATATAAAGAAAGAAAAAGAGGACAACATGGAAATCATACAGGAATACAATGAACAAAAGAAGGACCCACCAAGCACTATGGAACTTGGCAGGGACCATGAGATGACCCCAAGGAAAGGAGGCACAGAGGACCAAGACCTACAGGAGATTCTCGAGAGAGAGAACCTTGAACTCGAAAAGTTTCTAGAGCAGGGAACCAACAAAGGGATTGACTCTCTGCCACAAGAGGAGTTTGATAGAGTACAATAGCTATTACTCCGAAGGTCTCAAACAAAGGCTGCAGAAGTCAAAAGGAACTACGATATCTAAGAGAATATAGGGGTTAAATCAATGGAGATTACATTAGGACACTCCACCGAAAACCTAGGCAAGAAAGGAGGGAGAAAGAGACAGAATGAACTTCTATTAGAGTGTGGGAAACTCTTGATTAATTCAGGTAAGATGAAAGATCTCACGAGTTACTCTTTCACAAACCCATCATTATGAAGTTTACAACCTGGAATATCAGAGGACTAGGAAGTAAAAGAAAACAAAGAAATCTCAGTAACAGAATAAAAAAGGAAAAACCAAACATTGTGTTTATACAGGAAACAAAATGCTCAGTAGACAATATCGGAGAAATACATAGCAAATGGCTTATCAAATATGAATACCTAGAAGTCAAAGAAAATAATACAGTGGAGGGAATTTTTACTTTATGGAATCCTCAGAAATTTGATATCCTAGATGCTGAGGCATCTAGAAACCACCTGTCAATGGTTATACAACCTTTGGGGGACAAGGATTGCTACATGATCACAAATGTCTATGGTCCTCAACTTCTTGAAGACAAACTTAGGCTCGTCACCTCTTTGGAGGAGTTGAGAGAGAGATACCCAGTAATCCCCTGGATTTTGGGAGGGGATTTCAACATAATTAGACCACTCACAAAGAAAAAAGGAGGGACCAGAATGCTAGGATGAGACTCAATTTCCTTCCAGAACTTCTTAAACAACATGAGACTAGTGGATATGGACACAATAAATGGTACCTTCACATGGAATAACAAGAGAGGAGGAACTTCCTATGTTGCCTTGAAATAAGATAGATTCATAATCTCAGAGGATCGCCTTCTCTCCAGTCATATCATGACAGATTTTATCCTTCCTTTCAGAGGCTCAGGCCACTAGCCCATCTAGTTGGAAGTTTCATTTATTGGCAACCCGAGGAATGGACCTTTCAGCTTCGAAAATGTCTAGCTCACTCACCTTGACTTCATCACTAATATTGGAAAATGGTGGGTGGAAGACATGCACATCCAAGCCAAAAAAATGTTCCTCCTGCAATAGAGAATCATACACATCAAGCTAAGGCTCAAAGAATGGAACAAAAATGAGTTTGACAATTTTTGAAGTCAAAAGAGAAGTGGAGAAAAAATTACAGAAAACTAATCAAATTCTCATCACAGAAGGCTTCACAAAGGAAAGGAAAATGCAAGCGGACTCTCTTCAACAAGAATGGGACAATAGATGCCAGCAGGAGGAAATCTTCTAGAGACAGAAATCAACAATACAATGGATTGAAGAAGGGGAGAGAAATACTAGGTTCTTTCAGAAGTCCACCATGAAACACAAGGAAAATAATCGAATCACAAAACTCATAGATCCTCAAGGGAAAGAGTTAAACACTCACAAGGAAATGGAATCTAATCTGGTACAACATTTTCAAAACATGGTAGAGGAGACCACTGCAGACAAATCTCAATTCACTAAGAGCTTCACTCAGCATATTCTAAAACTGGTAACTAGGGAAGATAATTATAATCTCAACAGGCCAGTTACGGAAGAAGAGGTCAAGGAAGTAATCAAAGAGATGCACAAGGGGAAAGCTCCAGGCCTGGATGGTTTCAATGTAGACTTCTTTAAAACATGCTGGGAAACTATCAAACAAGACATTCTTGATGTGGTGGAGGACTCGAGAAAATCAAGAACATTTTTGAGAGCACTTAATGAATCCTTCATAGCATTAATCCCTAAACAGGAAAAAGCCATGACACCAGACAGATTTAGACCCATAGATTTGTGCAATGTGGTGTAAAAAATCATTTCCAAAGTTATTGCTAACAGACTCAAACCTCTTCTTCCAATGCTCGTGTCAGAGGAGCAGATTGGATATGTGGAAGGTAGACAAATTCTCAATAATATCATTCAAGCTCACGAAGTGGTTCATTCCCTCAAGACCAATAAGCAAGCAGAGTGAAAGCTTATGATAAGCTAAGCTAGTCTTGCATCAAGGAAGTTCTTAAAGCTTATGGCTTTGACCACACCTGGATAAAGTGGTTCATGGCCCTTGTTACCACAACTAGTTGTTCAATCCTTCTTAATGGCTCTCCATCTAGAACCTTTAGGCCAACAAGAGGCCTCAGGCAAGGTGATCCTCTCTCCCCATTCCTCTTCATTCTCATGATGGAAGGATTGGGCAAACAAATCAATTCATCCAAGGAGGAACGAAGAATCCAGGGACTCAAACTTACTCAGAATGGGGATACTTTGACTCATAAAAAAATTGTGGATGACACTATACTACAAGGCATACCCACAGTCAAGGAAGCCAAAGCTTTCAAACAAATCCTGCATGATTTTGCTATGGTTGCTAGCACTGATGTAAGCCTAACAAAATTGAAAGTTTTCTTTTTCAATACTGATATTTCTATTAAAAGAAATCTCTCTATAATTATCGGCTTTCAAAGAGATCATCTCCCCTCCAAATATCTGGGAATGCCTTTCACTGATAAACCTCTGAGTAAGGGAGTCTGGGAGTCAGTTACAAATAAACTGAAGGATAAAGTCAACAACTGGACTAGAAATCCCTTGAATTTAGCAGTAAGGCTAATCCTTACAAACGTTGTACTACAAACCATTCCAAATTTCATGTTTTTAGCCCTTCTTGTCCCAATAGGAGTTTTATAGCAAATCAGGAATATCCAAACAAACTTTCTTTAGGGTAAAGGGGAAGAGAAAAAGAAATGGGCTCTCGTAGCATGGGACAAGCTATGTAAACCTAAAACCCATGGTGGTTTGGGTATCCACAACCCGGACACTCTAAGCAAAGTTTTGGGGGTAAGACTTTGGTGGAGATGGCTAAAGGAAATGAGCAACCCATGGGCTAAGCTTTGGAAACAAAAATATGCAATGGACTGGTAGGAAAGGGACCACATTCGAATGACAGGAGACATCAGGGGTTCCCATATTTGGAACAATGCTTGGGAGAACAAAGCCTTAGTTGAGAAACATAGTTTCTGGGAGATCAGAAATGGGAATCTAGCCTGGTTCTGGGAGGACAACTGGGAGCAGGAACATAACCTCTATAGAGAAGGACTGGATATCATAAAAAATGATACCATTAATAAAGGACTCAAAAGGGTTAGTGACTTTTGGGATCAGTCAAGAGACATAGGTAAATGGAGAATTTGGAAGGTACCTAATTACAGTGAAGAGACCCCTTTGAAGGCCCAAACTAAAGTTCTAGAAGCGATTCCAGAAAAGAGGCAAATTTTAACTCCAACCTCGATGATCTACTAATATGGGGGAGAAACAATGAGGGCATATTCAACCTCAAAGAAGACAAAAGAATAGTCACTGGACTTAACTATCCAAGCCTTGACAAGACTTGGAAAGACCTTTGGAACGACCCACACTTGATGAAGATCAATCTGTTCATATGGCTAGTACAGCATAAAAAGATTCTAACTTGGGAAAATCTCAAAAAGAGAGGTTTTGTTGGTCCATCAAGATGCCAGTTATGTGGTCTACAGGAGGAAACTACAGATCACCTTCTCAATCTCTGCTCTTTCACCTCCACCTTGTGGAATTGGGTGGCTTCTATCTTCAACCAAACAATCAGGAATGAAAATGACATTAATGAAACTTTAAAGAATTGGAGGAAAGACTTCTTGGATAACGAGACAGTCAATTTAGCCTGGACTTTGATTCCAGGATTTTTGATCTGGGATGTTTGGAAAGAACGCAACAATAGGATCTTCAAAGCTAAATCTGGTTCAACACAAATCATCATGGCTCAGATCCTAAAACAGCTCAAAGAAATAGGCAATGCCCTTCTAAAGCAACCTCTTGAGAAACCTCCTAGTCAATAGGATGCTCACATTCTCGAACTGTTTGGGCTCCAATCACATGTCCCTCAGGGCATAAAATAGAAATCAAGACAAATATTAGAAGGAAAGGCTTTCTGGCAACCCCCTCCCCATGCCTTTTTTAAATTCAACATAGATGGAGCCTCAAAAGGAAACCTTGGGGATGCTGGTTACATAGGAGTCATAAGAGATGAAGAGGGCAATATAAAAGTCATCTTTCATAGTAATTTGGGTAGGGCAACTAACAATATGGAGGAACTCATGGTCATTGAGCAAGGCTTAGAAATTTTGATTGAGCACAATTTACATAACACAATCATAGAGGCAGACTCGGAATTAACAATTAATTCGATCAAAAGGATAGGCATAGCTCCAGACAAAGTTTTGAACCACTGGAGACTTTTGCAAGTCTATCATAGAATTCAATCTCACCGAAGAATACTTAGAACTCTTAGCTTTGTTCATGTGTGAAGAGATGTAAATAGAGTGGCAGACCGGTTACATAATGAAGGGGTACTATGCACAAGAGACAAAAAGTGCTGCTCATGGGAGTCGGTTCCTATAGGACAACTACGTGAGGACTACTATTATAAAATTATATATTATGGAGCAATGGAACACATAAAATATTGCAGAAATATAAACACAGAAAACGCATAAAACAAGAGAGACACAGATATACATGGTTCACCCAGTTTAGGCTACGTCCACCCCGAACAGCCAGTCCTTCCTTTCTATTATCCAGCAAAATGAAGAGACACAACCTACAGCAGATCCAATGTAATATCCTCTGTTTTCTCTCATAGTCTCACCTCTCTGCTTCTCGCTCAGAGAATACACATATATTACACAGACTCAATACAATGCCCTCATACAAAGAGAGGGGTTGCCTTCTAGGGAAAAAAACACTAAACTAAATATAAGTTCTATCATCAGATCATCTGCCTAATGAACGGCCTAGATTGACTAGAAATTACTATACTTTTACAAGGCAATTTTACATCTATTTTTAGCTTCGGGGGCGCTGCCCCCGAGCCCCCACCGGGGGACATCTGGTCCTCGGACCCTCCAACTGGCGGGAATTGGCCCCCCCAAGACCCCTGTGGAGGGGACAAGTCCCCCCACACCCCCACGCCCCCCCGCGTGGAGGGCTGTACAAAGTTCTTGGGGTGTACATCTGGCTGAAAAAAAGACCTCTGAACAATCATGCTCCACACACAACAATCTCCCACCTGGAGAATGATTGTAGCAACTCCATCATTGCTTCATTTGTTGGAAAGTGACTCCTCTTTGGAATTGGCTATTTCTCATCTTCATCATCATACTTGAAGACCAATTGAAACTGAGCATATTCTTAGTTTCTCCTTGGTTACAGCTTTTGTTAGCATATCTGCAGGATTTTGGCTAGTGTGTATCTTTTCCAGCTTCAACTCTCCATCTTCCAACACTGATCGTATGAAATGGTACTTGAGTTGTATGTGTTTAGT
>APFE031437043.1:48997-61170 GCA_000404065.3 Pinus taeda | reverse complement strand
AACACATAAATATATATAACAAAATAACATATATATTAAAGTGTATATATGTTAATATAAACAATATTAGTTAATCATATTTCTTAATTTTTGGTGATGACATTCAACCATACAACATTTTATTAATTGTTTTATTTTTGTGATGAATTTGTTGTCTTTGTTATTTCTTACTTTAATTAAACTATATTTTGTTGGCATTATGATACATGTATGACTCAAGTGTTGTCCTTGATGGCGATTCACTCAGATGACAGATCACACTTCAGACTCATAGAATGAAGAAATAAAGGTATACACAGGTTCACTATATACCAAGTCGCGTAAATATGCAGGTTCACTATATACCAAGTAGTGTATACATGCAAGTTCACTATATACAAAGGCACGTATAACGTACACACACACTTTCATAGAAGGAAATGCACGTACATGTCAGAAAACTAAGTTTTGGTCTGTGGTATTTGGTCCATGTTATTTTGGTATTTGTTCCATGGTATTTGGTCTAAGGTATTGACCCCAGGTATTGGGTCCAAGGTATTGGTCCTACGTGGTTTTGGACCATGGTGAGAGAGGCCTAAACCTATATAAGGAGAAGAAGATCATTAGGCGAAGGTGCAAGTGTGCAAGTGTGCAAGATTTGAATATCTAATGAAGTGTGAGATCTAGTATGTTGGTTATGGGTTTGTAATGCTTTGCTTGATCTGAACCAAGGATGCACCTATGCGGTTGATGATGGATGATCGATCGGGATCATAAGGCTTGGAATGTATTATCATTATGTGGTTTGATCATGGATAGAATAGATCTAAATTATTGACGCATGTTTTATTGTATAAATGTTATGATCTAGGTATGACTGATGTCTGGTATAGCTGCAAAATTATGAGTAAATATTTGCAGATCTGTATGCTGGTTGGCTTTGGTAAAACTGCATATACACATTGGTTTGGTTCATAAGAGTAGCATATACATTATGAAATATGATATTTGAAGTTGCAGTTGGGTCTGTTTGTTGTTCCAGAGTTCTGTGTTCTGCTTTGTGTTCTCGTGACTGTGTTTTGATGAGAGGGTTTCAGTGATTCAGTATTGGGTGATTCAGAGACTGATGATGCAGGTGTAGTTGATGGTTCTATTGCAGTAGTGATTACTTCGTATTGATGGATCCAGTCTGAAAATTTATGAAACGTGGTTCCCGGAGAAAAGAGAAGGTTGTAGCCTTCTGTAGGTCAGCACCTATGTACTAGTACATTAGCTAGTACAAGAGCTAGGTGGGTTGTAGCTCCCTTCTAGGAGAAGCTGGAGAATGAGAGAAGGTTGTAGCCTTCTGTAGGTAGAAGCCTGCGTACTAGTATAAGACTGCATCAGTACAAAAATATTGTAAAAATAAGTTTCTTATTAAAAGAAGATATAGATGAATTACAGCAGGTGGTTTTCACCCACATTGGGTTTCCACCTTATATCATGGTGTTCATATGTGCTTCTTATGTGTGATGATCTGTTTTGTTTTACTACACATGTTTACTGTTTATATCATTAATAATGTTCTGATGCACTCATTAAAGATCAACTAATTGAATCATAAGTTTACTAGATATATGTTAGTTGCATTAAACAGAGTTGCATATACACACGGGTTGCATTAACTGAAGTAGCATACATGAATCTGATAATGGAAATGAAAAGATTATTGATTTGATAATACTGATTCATGCCCCCTCTCTCAGTATTATTTCCAACAATTGGTATCAGAGCAAGTCCTTTAGTAGAAGCTTGATCGCTTGAAGGAGATCCATAGAATAAAGGGAAAGAAAGCGCGTCAGAAGAAGAAGAAAGCTCAAAGGAATAATGACAACCTGCTGTTGGGTGGAAGCAAGTGTTCATATTCTGAATCACCTCAGATTGAAGATGGACAAGAAAATGAAGCATCAGATAAAATCATAGATCAACAAGATCTATTTGACAAAAGGGAGAGAGCCCTTAAAGAAGAAGTTATCAGCTTAAAAGCTTAGCTGGAGTGTGCCTTCAGAGTACATCAAATGTTGCAGGAGCAGAATGAAGAACAAGAAAATGAGATTCTCAAACTAAGGCAACAAGTGGAAGAAGGAAGAAAGTTTGAAGAAATCTTGAAGAAGCAATATCTGGAAAAGGAAGAACGTCATCAGGTTGAGGTAAATATCATGAAAGGTAAATTAGAAGAAAAAGATAAACTATTACGATTTCAAGACAATACTAAGATTTTGGATGATATTCTTAGTAGTCAAAGGTTGCCTGCTATCAAAACTGGTCTTGGATTTTATGAATCTATTGAAGGTGAATTTAGCTCACAAGGTGAGGCAAGGAACTCTAATGAAAAATTTGAAATGATCAACAAGGAGATGAGAGGTCAACCCTATCAACAACCAAGGAATGAAATTCTTCAAAGAAAATCTTTTACTCCTAATTGTGGAAGTGATAGACGGTTATTTCCTCTGATGAATAATGTTAAATGTTATGAATGCCATAATCTTGGACATATTGCAGCTAGATGCAGAAGTAGAATGATTCAAGACCATCACACAGAAAGATGATGATGTTCCATGTACTTTACAGGATATTTTTTTCTTGCAATATGTTTGGTGACAAAGCTATTGACTATTACAGAAGGAATATGACATGTAAGATGTTATGCATGTAATAAACTTGGACATATAACAAAGGAATGCAGGAGAAGACTTTGGGCACCATACCAAAAGGAGAAAACATCATCATAGTTGAAGATATGGAAGAAAAAAAAGTACAGTTAGAAATATGTGGCATAGCAGAGTATACAGACATGACAGACTGAGAGGGAGCTGAAAGTATTGAACCTCAGTTTTCTAAATCTCATATGCAAGTTTCATAAAGACAAGTCACGTGTATACACGAGTTTGAAGCTGCAGAGTCGCGCATATGTTGGTTAGAAGAAAAGCTGTGGGACAGACTCAGGAAAAAGGGTCTGATATGATTCAGTCAATTATTTGCTTTGTTTGATAATGGTTACAAATTGTTGATGATGTGTGGAAATGTCTTGGCAGTGATAAGATGTTGTTTAGAAGTGTTGTTGATCGTAACTTGATGATGATGATGCCTTGATACTTCTTGCTGATATATGCATGATCAGATCTGACGGTGAACAGTTGGCACAGGTTCAGGGGGAGCATATGCTTCGAATAATGCATTGTTGGCATTATGGTTAGAAGTCTTTGGTGATGATGCTTATTGATACATCTTGCTATTTATTGTGGTTGGCCAAGAGAATGGATTTCAGGTCTCGATGTTGGTGACAGATGCTTATGGTGTAGATCATATGGTGTATGATAGTTGCTGATGACTATCATGTTCTTGTTTAGGTCGTTGGTCTTTGTTAAGAATGTCATGTATTTATTTTAAAGACCCATGAGTCGTATGATGTAATTTGTAACCCCACTTTGCATGGGAAGGATGATGTAATAATGTCTATTTCAGTCATGTATAAACATTTCGTATATCCCCACTTGGTTGGGAGGATGAGTCAAAATGGTGTATCCCCACATGGATGGGAGATTGATGTATGTATGAGTCATTGGTGATAGGAATGTCATACTCACTTAGTTGAGTTCTAGAGTCATGTTATTCTTTTGAAAAATATATTTGCAGACTTGCCATGTGCTCAGGGGGAGCATGGACAAATTGGCACATCTTGGCATCTACAAAGGGGGAGCTCAATCAGAGATTTCAGCATGTACTAAGGGGGAGTATGGACAACAGAATGTATATCAAGGGAGAAAATATATTGGTCCACCCTTTGCCCTTAATGTCAAAGGGGGAGAGTGACTTGGTGTGGTTTTTGCCATCAAGTCCAAAGGGGGAGATTGTTGGCATTATGATACAGGTATGACTCAAGTGTTGTCCTTGATGGCAACTCACTCAAATGACATATCACAGTTCAGACTCACAAAATGAAGAAAGAAAGGTATACATAGGTTCACTATATACCAAGTCGCGTATATACGCAGGCTCACTATATACCAATTAGTGTACACACGTAGGTTCACTATATACAAAGGCGCGTATAACGTACACACACACTTTCACAGAAGGAAAGTTTTGGTTCGTGGTATTTGGTACATGGTATTTTGGTATTTGGTCCATGGTATTTGGTCCGAGGTATTGACCCTAGGTATTGGGTCTAAGGTATTGGTCCTACGTGGTTTTGGACCATGGTATTGAGAGTGGCCTAAACCTATATAAGGAGAAGAAGATCATTAGGCCAAGGTGCAAGTGTGCAAGATTTGAATATCTAATGAGGTGTGAGATCTAATATGCTAGTTATGGGTTTGTGATGCAATGCTTGATCTGAACCAAGGATGCACCTATGCGGTTGATGATGGATGATGGATCGGGATCATAAGGCTTGGAATGTATTATCATTATTTGGTTTGATCATGGATAGACTAGATCTGAATTATTGACGCATATTTTACTATATAAATGTTATGATCTAGATATGAGTGATGTCTGGTATAGCTGTAAAATTATGAGTAAATATTTGCATATTTGTACGTTGGTTGGCTTTGGTAAAAGCGTGTATACATGCTAGTTTGGTTCATCAGAGTAGCGTATAAATTATGAGATATGATATTTGAAGTTGCAGTTGGGTCTGGTTGTTGTTGCAGAGTTCTGTGTTCTGCTCTGTGTTCTAGTGACCGTGTCTTGATGATAGTGTTTCGGTGATTCAGTATTGGGTGATTCAGAGATTGATGATGTAGGTGCAATTGATGGTTGTATTGTAGTAGTGATTATTTCATATTGATGGATCGAGTCTGAAAATTTATTAAACGTGATCTGTGAAGAAAAGAGAAGGTTGTAGCCTTCTGTAAGTCAGCACCTATGTACTAGCACATGAGCTAGAACAGGAGCTAGGGAGGTTGTAGCTCCCTTCTAGGAGAAGCTGGAGAATGAGAGAAGGTTGTAGCCTTCTGCAGGTAGAAGCTTACGTACTAGTATAAGACTACACTAGTACAAAAATATTGTAAAAAGAAGTTTCTTACTGAAAGAAGATAGAGACGAATTGCATTAGGTGGTTTTCACCCACATTGGGTTTCCACCTTATATCATGGTGTTCATGTGTGCTTCTTATGTGTGATGATCTATTATGTTTTACTACACCTCTTTGTTGTTTATATGGTTAATAATGTTCTCATGCACTCATTAAAGATCAACTAACTGAATCATAAGTTTACGCTAGTTGCATTAAACAAAGTTGCGTGAGGTTGCATTAACTGAAGTAGCGTATATGAATGTGATAATGGAAATGAAAAGATGATTGATTTGCTAATACTCATTCACCTACCCCCCTCCTCCCTTCGCCCTCTTAGTGTTATTTCCAACATATTTAAGCTAAGCTACAAGTACTAGCTACAATGTAGCCCTTGTTTAAATGGTAATAATGGAAAACCATTGTACAAATATCTAAAAAATATGGCATAAATATTGTAACTACCTCCAAGTTATGGCATAAAATTTTGAAGCAGTTATCCACATTACATTATATTGTGCAAAGGTTAGAATAAGACCTTCACATGTAATAATCATACAATAAAAGTAGAATCAATCATAATATATATTAATATATATATATTTATATTATATTTTATATATTATATTATATTTTTATTTTGTTATGTTTTTTTTTATATATATATAATATATAATTATATAAAAAAATTAATTATAATATATAATTAAAAATACAAAACTAATTGAAATACAATGTTAAATACAATATAGAAAAAAGGGTAGAAAAAAAAAAATAAGTAAATTATTGGAAGATACAAAATTAAGGTAATAGGCATCAAACAAAAAATTGAATGACTAAAAACTCTAGCAATCAATTTAGTTGTTGATAACTATTGGTTTAACATTGACCAAAACAAGTGATGTTGTTTAACTTTTGAAGACAAATATTTATTTCAATATTATTGAAAGGAATAATTTTCAAAATTTTAATTGTATCATAATTTGAAAGTCTTACTGTAACCTTTGCATAATAAAATGTCATGTAAATAACTGACTAACACTTTTTTGCCAAAATTCCTTAATACACTTACAATATTTATACCATAATTTTTAAATATTTATACAATAATTTAATAAAATATATTTTAATATATTAACCTATTTAATATATAAACATACTTATCCATCTATATATATTCCACCTTACAACACATACTACTTAACAGACCGCTCATCTACCACTGCATTAAAAGCCATCCAAACCATCCCTACGTTAAATTATTTTAATAACTTCTTAAACCGAAATCAGCCATGTTTTCAAGGATTTCCGTCTGTCACCCTAAGAGCACATAAAAAAATACACATGTGCGGTGTTCCATCATTATTGAATCAACGCAACGCAGAAGAAAAGAGAGATGCTATCACACGGCAAGAGTATCGTACGAACAGTCAATGGTCTTTCTTAGTGGCGACAGTAAGAAAGGTCTATTCCAAAGAATGGAGATTACTATCAGGGCAGGTAATGGCGTCAGTAAGAAAGGTGTATTCGAAAGGATGGAGATTAGGACAGAACCCTGACAAGCTCAATGTGAGAGATTGAACTAAATGCCCAGTTGCCATGCCTGAAATAAGTACTTCCGTCACCACTCCTGACCCCTATTCCTTTCCGTTAAAGTGACGTAGTCTTTGTAAAAGATCATGCAAGCAAATTGCAATATACTGCAAGAGACTTGCACATAGTTCCCTCACAAATTGAAACTGTATGCAAGTTAACCTTAATTGCATACAGGTTAACCCGAAGGTGCGTGGAATCATACAGGTTTGACTTCTATCCTGACTGTAAGATTCCCAAATCTGTTCAGCAGCAGTGGAGCTGATATGCGGGATATTTGATAAGAAAATCAAAGAGTCGAGAGGCATTCTTCTAGACGTTCGAAAGTATTGGAAAGTGTCGTGAAGTTGATTAGTGGGATATCCAGAAATACTCTTCTAGGATTGAGAAAAATAAAAAACTAAAAAATAAAAGTTCAACAGCACGAGAAAGTTGAATTAGATGTCCATGGCCTTGCTGGAAAATAGTGTTTAATGAAGTTGTTGGTTTTATTTGCTATTTAAAGGAGTATTTTGTTGGTTTGATTTGTGATTGCAAGGAGATGGAGAGAGTGTTTCATATGAACGCTGGCCTAGGAGATTCCAGCTATGCTCAAAATTCCACTTTCTTGCAGGTTTTGAATTTCAATCCATCATTTGTTTTCTTCTACATTACTGATAACCATATATTCGATTGGATTAATTTTGTGTTTTCTAACTATTGATGGCAATGCCATATTGTAGAGGAGAGGATCAGACACTGTAAAGCCTATTTTGGAGGAAACCCTTTTATCTATGAAGATGATGATGGAATGCTGCAATACGTTTCGCATTGCAGATCTCGGTTGTTCGTCCAGCCCCAATGCTCTCTTCACCGCCCAAAATATAACAAACACCCTCAAAGCCAAATATACGGCTGCGGGAATTCCTCTTCTGCAGTTTCAAGTGTTCTTTAACGATCTTCCGGCTTCTGATTTTAACTCACTCTTTAGAATTTTGCCTCCTTTTTCTGTAAATACTGATTACCAGAATGAAGAGGGTGCAGTAGATAGATCGTATTTCGCAGCAGGTGTACCGGGTTCGTTCTACGGAAGGCTATTTCCAGACAAGGCTCTCCATTTCGTTCATTCTTCGTTTGGTCTTCACTGGTTTTCCCAGGCATGTTTTCACAAACACATATATAACTTACTAGAATAAGTATAGCTTACTCTGGAGTCTTAGGTTAGTTTTCGTGTGCGGATGATCAGGTTCCAGCTGAGATTTTAGAGAAAAATTCAGCAACATGGAACAAGGGAAATATCTTTTGCCAAGGCGGATGTCGGGCAGTCGGCGAAGCGTATTTTCTTCAATTTCAGAAGGATTTCAACACGTTTCTGAGCTCCCGTGCAGAGGAGATGGTTGGCGGGGGTCGCATGTTTTTGCTGTTACTGGGTCGAACACCTCACGATCCTACCGATCAGGGTCCTCTCGGCCTCGCCTTCGAATTATTACAGACCAGCTTGAATGAATTGGTAAATCAGGTAACTCATAGCTTTTACCTTCATTTTGAATGGGAAATGGGTTTGTAGTGGATTGAAATAGTTATAACTATAAGTCGAGACGTTTTATTGATGCAGGGTTTTATCGAGGAGGAGAAGGTGGATTCGTTCAACATCCCCATGTATTGTCCATGTCGAGAGGAAGTAAGCAATGAAATAGCGAAAGAGGGTTCATTCGAAGTACAACGACTGGAGCTTCTGAGACGATCAGAAAATGTTCCGAAAGAGGAATTGGAAGCCATAAAAGGCTCAGCCTCTGCAAAGGAATCATATGGTAAAAGCCTGTCAAAGCAAATGAGAGCAGTGTTGGAAAGTCTAATAAAACACCATTTTGGAGAAGAAATAATGGATGCGTTGTTCGAGAAATATGGAGAAATAATGGCGAGGAGATTGAGTGATTTCATCGAATATGCAGAGAAGGGAGGAGATCTGGTTATCGTCCTCCAGCGTAAATGAAAGCTTTAGTAATGTTTGAAAAAATAAAGGACGGCTCTATAAATCAGTCCCTATTTATCTATTATTATTGTAATATGATTAGTTTAAACATCAATTTATAATAAACATTATTATAACTTATTTTATTTCCATTTTACCATCTAGATTCTAGATTTTGTTAAAATAATATGGTTGAGTAACATGACTTATCAATACTACATGTCCAAAAAACCATAATTCTTTATAAGATACTTGTGTTTTTGTGTTTATGGCATTTTTTAATTAATCAATTTAACATGACTTATCAATACCACATGACCTAAAAACTATAACTTTTTTAAAAGACAATTGTGTTTATGACATTTTTTAATTAATCAATTTAATTAAAAAAGCAAAGAGGACATAACTATTTGGAAATAAATTTCAACCTTTGGTTTGTGTATACCCCTAAGAATATTCTATGCATCACATTTACTTGTATTAAGAAAGTATTATATTTATTTTTTTCAAAAATGTTTAATTAAGTTGACTTTAATTTGAAGTTAGTTTTAATGTTAGATTAAAAAATAATTTATCTAACTATGAGATGTTGCCACCAAGATTATAAAAGGCATAGTCGAAACTTATTGTCTATGTAATTGTTTTTATCCCTTACAATTGACTTCCAACCTCATCACTTTTCCATGTGATTTAAACTTGAAACTTCAAAACGACTAAACCTCATAGAAACCAAAATTGTATATACCTAATAGATTATAATAGTTAAAATGTGAATAATAAAATTTACTTTGAAATAATTATGTCAAATGGGAAAATAATTTTGGAAATTGCTTCTAAAATATAACTTTTTTTAATAATAAGAAATACATGAATGGAAAAAGATTTCATGAAATTCACATATACTTTATAATTGTAAAAAAGGGATGGATTAAACTCTAAACCTAATGAATGATATTTTTTATATTGTTTCATTGTTTCTTTTATAGTTTTAAATATTTCTAATTGTGAGCAAGTGTCTAGTTATTTTTTAATAATAAATATACTTGGATACATGATCTTCTATGTTTAAAACATAAACAATTGGCTTTTGTCCAGCATTCATTTTTTTATGTTCTCAATGGATCTAAAAATATAACATAAACCTATAACCTTGAAAACAAACCAAATTAATAGCACATAAGAATTAACATAAAATTTGTAAACAAGGAATTTGAGATTGGGTAAGAACATATATTATTTTTTATGGAAGTAATGTACTCTTCAAGTAATGATTGATACAATCACAATAAATTTCATTGTGCCTCATTAGATTTCTTACATTACATTAGATAATATTCTCTATCTCCCAACTAATTCAGTTGAGTTGTTGAAGGAACAAGATATTTTCAGTTTATATTTGACACTTTCCACAAATTAGTGATTTGATCCATATTTAGTGGATCTCAACTAAACCATCATATTGTATAAAGATGATCTTTGTAAATGGAAGAACATATAGAGAGAGTGAGAGTGTGTGTGTGTATGAGAGGAGGTGTGATGTGAGAAGAGGCTTCAAAGATCAAGAGGAGATTGGGAAATACATTTCCAATTGTACAAGTATCCACCCCTGCTTCAATAATTGAATGGTTCTTGGAGTTCTTGAATTGTTTGGGGATTAAGTAATTTGTAACTTCATATGTGTGCTTATATTTATATGAGTATCATTGTGCAAACCATTATTGTGTTGGGCAAACCAAGCATGTTTCTCTTCTTGTTAGAAACAAAGTAACATACAATGGCAAGAGGGCCAGTCTTGATTTTGTTATGTATTCTATTCTCTGAGTTGAGCTTTGGTATATTATAGGTTGTTATATTAAAAAAATTGGTTTCTCTTAGTTTAACCCTCAAAGGAATTTAAATCATTTTTAAAGTGATCAAAGGAAAATCAAATTTTTTGTACACGTAAGGGAAGAAACTCTGTGGTGGTTTGATCTAGTAAAGGTTCATACTTCAGAATTTAGCATTGATTCTATTTCATATTAGGTAACTAGTAATTGTGCAAGATTCAATTTGAATATACATGCAAGTTTCTAATATGGGGTTCAATTTAGGTTTGCAAGTCATCTCATTTTGGGGTGTATATCAAGAAATATTATATTGAATTCAAGGCCTTACAACATGGAAGTTGCAAAAAAATTCCAACTTTTACAAAGCGTGCATTAGTTGATGAAAATGACAAATTGTTCACTCCATAATTCTTAATCTAACAATTTGTTTATTTGAGTCAAACAAAAGTGTAACTACGAGCCTTTATCCAAATCGAAGTTAAGACAAATTAGAATAAAAGGTATCCAATTGTAAATATATCCAAGTGTAATCATAAGTCCAACAATGGGCCATCAACTGGATATTCAGATCATGGAAGTATATGACTTGAACCTAATTGGGAGTTAAACAAGGAGCTAGATATTTGAATCCATAGATCAAGGAGCTAGTGGAAAATTATCTAAATTGGAAAAGGTATGTGAGTGTGAAAACATTATGTGTGGACCCCACCACAAGCTATAGATTGGATTCCAGATTGTGGATATTGAGTAGGATTAAACAAGGGCCATTAATTACATTTGAACTAATGGGGGGGATCTTCATGACAATCTAGTGCCATATGGTTTTCTTCTTGTCTTCCAATATATGGTATTCTATACCATGATCTATCAACTATAGTAAATGGAACCCTTCATGTTACTTGTTATGTAACTTATCATTACATTAAGGTTTGTTCCATTCGAGGAAACATCAATATGTGATAGGATGAAATGCTTTTTGGTTACACACTCACCATCACGCATGGTTTTGCAATGTAATGTTGGTTTGGCACCTAAGTGTTAGGGATTCAAATTTGAGTTTCTACATATTGCTTGTTAACATTGTGATTCAATGATGATGGTGTATTAAAACTAATTTGTATTCATGATTTAAGGGATTTTTAAACAATCCTAAAAATATGATATTGAAGCACGATCAAGGGGGTTCGATAGAATCAATTTGAGACACCATGTATATAGGCAGAGCAGATGCATGGGAATCAATTTTTGTATAAGGACTAGGTTAGATCCTACTTATTTGAATGGTTGTGAGGATTTGAAGTCATTACAACACTAGAGCAAAAGCATTGGCAAAGATAGTGGTGGATCAACATAAGAATCCAAAAGAAGAATTCAAGGCACGAGATAAGAATAATAATGCTTATGACTTTGGAGAAGTAGTTAGAGTGATTAATTCATGATGAAAAATAAATTTTGTATTAGAAAGAGGAATTATCTCTGTAAGAATGAAGGTTCGATAAGGAAATATAGCACAAAGGATCTTATGCAAATGAAAGCCGAGATATATTAAAATTCATACAAATTGAAGACAATTCTAGTGAAGGAGTGGAGCTCCGTAGAATTGTTACTGATAGTCGACAAAAACTTGAGAAGATTGGTAGAAACAATAAACTTGTAGTAGTTTGCAATAAACGACTTAAAAGTTATTGTATTTGATGTTGGAAATAATACTGAGAGGGGGGGTGAATCAGTATTATCACATCAATAAAACTTTTTCATTTCCATATTC
>APFE031437043.1:0-21405 GCA_000404065.3 Pinus taeda | reverse complement strand
CTGCATGTGCAATGTCGGGTCTAGTACAGACCATGGCATACATCAAGCTACCGACTGCACTTGCATATGGAACACGGGACATGTCCTCTTCCTCTTCTTGTGTCTTGGGACACTGTTCAGCAGATAACCTCACACCTATAGGAATAGGAACCTTCACCGGTTACTATCCTGCATATTAAACCTCTGCAGTGTTGTCTCGACATACTTCCTCTGGTTTAACCAAAGCTTCCTCCTTTCACGATCTCTTTTAATTTCTCCATGCCCAAAATATAGTTTGCAGCACCAAGATCTTTCATGTCAAATTTGGAAGACAATTGGGTCTTCAAATCCTGGATCATTTCTTTGTCATTTCCAACCAGCAACATATCATCCACATACAAGACCAAATAAATAACACGGTCACCAATTAATTTAAAATACACACTCCCCAAGCCAAGTCCCCGTATAAATGTATCAAATTTCTGATACCACATCCTTGGTGACTGTTTTAACCCATACAGAGACTTCTTTAACTTGCATACCAATTCTTTCTTACCGTTCACCACAAAGCCTCCAGGTTGCTTCATGTAGATCTCCTCTTCCAGATCCCCGCAAAGAAATGTTGTCTTCACATCCATCTATTCTACCTTAAAATCAAAAGCAGCAGCAACAAATAAAAGTAATCTAATAGAAGCTACCTTGGCAACAGGAGAAAAAATATCACCAAAATCAATTCCCAGCACCTGGTAATAACCTTTTGCTACCAACCGAGCTTTGTATTTCTCCACCTTTCCTACTGCATTTGTCTTCTTCTTGAACACCCATTTGCTGCCAATGGGTTTTCTTCTAGCTGGCAACTCCACCAGATCCCAAGCCTCATTTTTGTGCAAAGATGCCATTGCATCAACCATGGCCTCTTTCTAGAGTTTTCCATTCTCTGAATCTACTGCTTCCTTCACAGTTCTGGGATCATCATCAGTAATTGATAAAGAAAAATTTGAACAGAAAGCAGATGGACTATACCTTTCTGGCTACCTTCTTTCTCAAACTGATCTTCTTACACCCGGATTTTGTGGCTCTTCATCTTCTGGTTCCTCCTCTGCTGTAGAGTCTGATTCTTCCTCCTTTAGCTCAAACTCTATCTTCTCAGGTTCCTTTGGTTGGACTTCATGTTTAATAACATCTTTCACCTCTCTAAACACCACATCTCGGTTGTACACAACCTTACTTGTTGCTGGGTTCCAAAGCTTATAACCCTTTAACCCATCCTTATACCCAATAAAGATGCATTTTTCAGATTTACTATCCAACTTGGTTCGTTTCTCCATTGGAACATGTACATATGCATCGCATCCAAATACCCTCAGATGTGAAAGAGAGGATTTCTTACCAGTCCATACCTCTTGTGGAGTCTTATCCTCCAATGCTGATGAAGGTGATTTGTTGACCAGGTAACATGCTGTCTCCACCGCCTCTGCCCAGAATTCTTGTCCTAACCAGGCACCATTGAGCATGCTTCTTGCCCTTTCCATCAACGTCTTGTTCATTCTTTCTGCAACTCCATTTTGCTGAGATTTATATGGAATAGTCTTTTATCGTGCTATACTACACTTCTTACATAATTGTTTAAATCCTCACTACAAAACTCTCCACCGTTATCTGTCCTCATCACCTTTATTTTCTTCTTTGTCTGGTTTTCCAACAAAGCCTTGAACTCTTTAAACCTGTCAAAGACTTCAGATTTCTTCTTAAGAAATTATATCCATGTATTCCTTGAGAACTCATCTATAAATGATACATAGTATACAAACTTACCCAATGATGGAACCTTCACAGGTCCAAACACATCACTATGCACAAGCTCTAATATATGTTTCGCCCTCTTACCACCAGAGGGGAAAACTCACCGATTCTACTTCCCATATACACAATTTTCATAGAAATCAAAATCCAGAGAGCTATTACTCATACCTTCTACCATACCTTTACCATTAAGTATTCGAAGGCCCTTCTCTCCAATATGTTCAAGTATTTGATGCCACAACATGGTTTTCTTTCCAGAGACCACTAGATTTTCTGCTCCACTTTCAGGTACCACAGACCTGTTGCACCCATAAAAAACAATGCTACCTTATAGCTTGTATAGAGTTCCAGTCCTAACTCCCTGCATCAATACTAGTGCCCCCCAAACCATCTTCCAGTATGCTTCTCAAACACTGTTTTTACACCTGCGTCATCCAGCGTGCCTACAAAAATCAAATTTCTGGCTAATGCAGGAATATGCAGAACACCCAAAAGTGTTCTAACCCTTCCACCTTGCAACTTCAACTTTACTTTTCCGCGAACAATGATCTTGGCCTTCCTATCATCCCCTAAGAAGACATCACCACCATCGTATTTATCATACTCGCAGAACCACTCTCTATGGGGAGTGAAGTGAAAGGATGTACCTGAGTCAATCAACCATGCCTCATGATCTACATGTGTGCTTAAAGAAGCCAAGTACACATCCCCACCTTCATCTGAGGTGGTTTTCGCTTCTGCAAAATGAGCATCATCAGATCCCTTTCCTTTATCATGAGCTTTAGATTTATAGTCCCTTTTGTAGTGCCCTTCCTTTCAGTATTTCCAGCACACAACCATTACAAGTTTTCCTAGAGATTTAGATCTCCCACTCAATGAATTATTTTTGTTTTTGTTCTGGAACCGTCCTCATACAGACAAGGCATCACCATTCTAGCTCTCAATATTTTTCCGTCTCATCCCCTCCGTTAGCATGGATGAGACTATTTCATCAAAATGCAACGCAGTTGCATTGCCATCTACTGCAATAACCAAACTATCCCACGAATCGGGTAGAGAACACAACAAACTGATGCACTTATCTTCATCTGAAATTTTAATATCAACAGACGCTAACTGACTTACCACAGTATTAAATGCGTTCAGATGCTATGTCACCGAGTCTCCATCTTTCATCCCCAGCTTATACAGCATTTTCCGCAGGAACAATTTATTCACTAGAGACTTAGATTGGTACAAAGTCCCTAGCTTGTCCCACAAAGCCTTCACCGTAGCTTCCCCTGATACATTCAACAATACTGAATCTGAGACACACAATCGTATTGCACTCTTTACCTTCCGATCCAACTTCTTCCATTCTTCATCGGACGCTCCTGTTGGTTTAGTACCCGGATCTACCACGATCCACTAATCTTTATCCACCAACAGATTCTCCATCTTGAGTTTCCACAACTCAAAACTCTGACCATTAAATTGCTCGATCTCTATCTTTCCACTACTCACCATCTTTTTTTACCACCAGAATCGATCTCGCAGATCTCCCACCGAACAGGGTCTACCACAGGCCCAAGCAAAACCCCTCAGCAACAAAGGCGTCCCCTTGAAGCCAAAAAAGCTCTGATACCAAATGTAGGTTTTAACCCCGAACAGAAATTCCCTGCATATGAATTCTAAAACACAAAAAATAAAAAATAGCAAAAGTATAACACATAAAACACATATACACAAATATTTTCCCCTGGATCCCAAAACTGGGACTACTAGCTTGATTTTTCATTATTTTTCTTTCAATGTTACAATACATATTTATACATGCGAAGCATCCAATACCATGGACCGAAAATCATCGCGTCCAAAACCATGGACCGAAAACCATAAATAGGTTCACCCAACCTAATATAGGGTCCAAAAATATAACACAACCCAACACTTTATAGTACAACCAGGATGGGTTTTCAGGGTATGTGATGGCCAGGCCACAAGAGCAGAATTACATCATTAGGGGTCATGGGGGAGTTTTGAGGAGTTTTAATGGGATCCGATGGCACACTTTCATATTCCATCATCCACACAACTTGCCTTTCATTCTGTTGCATTCCGACGACTTTCAAAAAATAGCATTATTATGGGGCCTAACTTAATTAATTATGCTTGAGGTGGCATTCCAGGCAGATTATTTGATGGAACACCTCAGTGTAATAACTCATTGGAACTAAAACAATAATATCTATAGGTTGGGATGTTGAGAAGTGACTTCCAATGGTCAGAGAGAGTACGGTAGGTGATTTACCATTTTTCTTAATTAAAAATTACTTTAATTAGTCATTTAATTAGGGAAAAAAATTAATTGGAGAAAAAGGCCCAAAAGTGACTTAAGTGAAATAAAATTAAAAAGTCAGTTAAGATGAAGTCAATGAAGGAGCTTCTAGAATAATCATAAAATAAAATAAGATGCTTCTAGAGGCTTGGAGACCTATCCACCAGATCTATAAAAGAGGAGGAGGAGGTCATTTAGAGACATCTTGGATTTGTGTACTGTCTTTGTGGTGAGGTTTTGAGAACCTGGTTCTCTGCTTTAGCAGTAGCCCTAGGATGGAAACCCTCAGGTGATTCAGTGAGAGTGGGCGAGAACCCATCTCTTCCCTTGGTGGATCCATTTAGGATTCACAAGTTGCATTTTATTGATTTTCAGTTTGTTTTGGAGGCCAGTTGCGGCGTTATTGTAGATCTAATTGGGGCCATCATCTCAGCTATATTTGTGCTCTTGTACAAGCTTATTTACATATTAATAAAATAAGGCTGAGATCTTCTGCATGTTTATATTGTTTATTATTCAATTGCAGATTCTATTTCCCGTTTTTGTTGTAGATTTTGTGGTTTAGTTTGTGCAAATTGTTTATGGTGTTGATAGCTTAAATTTATGAAGCTATTTTCTGCAAATTTTATATTTGGGTCATTACAGAGTTATTTCCACTTTATGACATTATTACTTTAACACAACATTAATTACTCCTTAAATAAAAATAGCATTGCAATATCTAACAATTGGGCCATAATGTTAGGATGTTTAATATATCCTAGTAGCAAACTATGTGATGTAAGCTTAATCGTATCTTTCTAGGGAATTGAGTCACCACTCACCTAATTTACATTAACATAAATCTCATTTATCACATATGACTTATGTCCACTCTATGATATTATTACTTTAACACATAGCATTAATTACTCCTTAAATGGCTGGGTTGAGTCCAAAAATGGCCTTCTATGCGAAGCATTGCCTGGAGATCAGGGATGGGCTCATCATCAGACCCCAGTACACATTCCAGCATTGGATGCATGCCCTTAGAATCCCCCTCGGGCAGCTCAGAGTTGGGTCTCACAGACTCCGGGCAGAGACAGATCACCACATATTCCAGCCAGCTCTGTCACTTACAGGAGACAGAGACAGAGACACACTTCATCTTCGGATGCCCTGCTTACTACGAGATTTGAGGTTGTTTCCATTGTCTCTTCAAGTCTTCTCAGACTTTGAACAACTTCCTCAGATATGTTGATCAGAGATTCCTTGCACTTTATCTCCAGGAGGCCTTCAGATTTCGATCCCGTTTTCTTCAGCCCCCCACCAGATCGGACACCATGCAGAAGATCACAGACTTCTTTAGGGCACTACCATTAGCGCGGGGCACCAAAAGAACCATTGAATGACCCGCAAACGCTGAAACCAGATCAGTGCAGTCCTGGGGGGACCAACCCACCAGACTACACAAGTGATCTAGGATTGGATCCACTCCTGGGAGGTGCCCTAGAACCTCTAGGCGATAGAAGCGACAACGCAGTATGCCCACATGACAACAAACTTTGACAAGCTTCTCTCAGTTTTCTTCTCTCAACCTCGGATGTTAGGAGTAGGAACTGTGTAGGAGACCCCTTCCCTTCTTCATCTCTCCTTCTTCTTCTTCTCCTTCTCTGCTTCATCACAATGCTTTGTTTCGAAGTCGACAGCTTCTAGCTTCTACATTTGCATTTACTTAGATTATAGATGTATTTTCTGCTTTTTAAAAGAAATGTTAAAGGGGACCATTTGGTCCACCGGCTTGGCATGATGTAATCATTGTAACCGACAGTCCCGTTGATCTATTATGGTCATTTGTTGGACATTAATAAAATTAACTTATCTTAAATAAAATAAGTATTGTGCATCGCAATATCAAACATTGGGGCATAATGTTAGGATGTTTAATATTGCCAAGTGGTAGCCTATGTGATGTAAGCTTTAGTCACACCTTTCTAAGGAGTTTAGTCACTATTGCCCCCATAATGCTCATCTTATGTTGCTTCATGGATGTATTTCATGAAGGTAGCTATGTTGGCCCACAAATTTTATTATATTATATTGGATGCCTCTAGAAGGTAAATTGTGTATTAATAAAGGGCTTCATTTGCCTGATTTGTACAACAGAGAGATGAGAGATTCTGCGACACACATGGACATTGGGTTGTACAAGTCTTGTTTTAGACTTTAATGGCAAATCTTGAAGCATAGGATTCATCATCAAATATCTTTCTAAGCCTTGCTTATATTTGTTTGGTTTGAATATGCTTTGCTAAATTGTTGTGCATGGTAGTGTACTAGAGACATGCTAATGAAGACCATTTGAACATAGATTTCTACATAACACACAAGGGATTTATTGAACATATAGAGAAACTGCCCCACCCAAGTCCACGAAATGCAGTCCTAAAATACAGGGACTCCTTGATCATACCTAAGACTAACTATGTAGTTATAATTAGAATAGGTTGCCTTTATAAATTCAATATCATGACATTTGCCATATGATTAAAATATGACGATACAACCGTATACTATACAAATTCTAATGGATACATTCTTTACATCTGTTGCAGTGTAGGAATCCATAAATGTCTAATGCAACGCAATCATAAGAGTGCAATAACACAAAGGAAATCATAACACAAAATATGGTCCAATATCAGGACACCTACACAAGTTGAAACATTTTATCCTTAATTTTGAGAATTACTAGCTAACCTGGAAATAACATTTGAACGGGCCACGAAGTAAGCATCTTGATTATAATATTCATATCAGTGTCAGCAAAAGCACTAGTGTGATAATGAGAAGTGTCTTTTGATATTGCCACAATGGCATTAAGTCTCATCGATTCTGCATCGTTTAGTGAAAGCGGTCGCTGTCCCTGCATAAGACAATCGACTCGCAAATAGTTAGACCACATTCGACTATCTAGATGTAATTTCTTGTCGCAATACCTTATCTTAAAAATGCTTTTGTAATATGCCATTTGAGACAGAATGCAAACAACAGTCCAATGAACACATCAATCTATAATGAAACTTGTTTTAATTAGAAACCTCACTAATCTATGTGTCTTGCACAAAAGAGGTATTATCAATATGATGATGATGGAATATTATTAGCAGTCTGTAGGACCTAACATTTTACTGTAGCCATCATTTGAAGATTTTCAGCAAATTTTTTTGAGTTATTATAAAAGAGGAAAAGATCTTTAATAAACATTGATTGAAGTAGCCATTGTCGAGCAATCTTAATATTATAATCTCTAAGCAACATTATTAGTTTTTCACCAACCGATGTGAATGATTTAGACTAAAAGTCTACTTCAAGGATCGAGAAACATATTACATGGTTAAATATGATGACAAAATCTGAAATTAAATAATTCTTAGGTAATTAAAAAAAAAAACCAATTTAATAACGTTTAAATGGTCAAATCTCAAGCAGCAGACAAAGAATTGGTTGGGATTTCCTATAGATATACAATGTCTCATTCATGAAGGGAAGCAGCTACAAGATCTTTTTCAGCTGCAGGATTACAACATTTCAAGAAATTACATCATTGTCTTGAATTTAAGGCTGGGAGGGGGTGCTTCGGGATCCAGGAACCCAGAAGGCTCAACCTCCTACAAGAACGCGGAGCGGGGTAAAGGCTTTAATTCATCAGATCCACCACAATACAATCCTGGACCCTACATTGTTGAACAACAACAAGCACCTGCCATGGAGGTAAACCTAACAGAGTTAAATCAGTTTTTTTTCTGTTTTTCAATCCAGGGAAGTGATTTGCAGATTCAATAGTTTTTAGCCTGGGTTCAATGCTTTGCATCAATGGGCTTTTATGACCTGGACCAACAACCATGACATATACCTATGCTTAAAATATTTCTTCATTGTTTAATTCAATACCCAGGGAGATTTGGAAGGGCCTTGACTTTGGGGAAATGCATGGCTCTTCATTACCCCTTCGTTCCCAGATTTTGATGCCACAACAAGGGTGGCCTCAACAATGTCAATATAGGTGAGGCTACGAAATCTTCCACTTCATTTCTGGCATCACAAGGTCCTTGAGCAAATTGGAAACACCTTGGGGTAATTCAAAAAGATGGACTCTAATAGAACGAAGAAAGGGTTATTTATCTGAAACATAAAAACTTCCGATGCACCCAACTTTTGGATTATGAAAATATAACATTCAAATGCTAATCATGGACACATGCCCTCAGGAAAAAACACACCCAAAAAAAAGGGCAGTCCCACAAAACAAAAGTATGTCAGCCTTTCGATCCCTACCTTGCGAAGGAAGCAGAAGGGGAAATTACATAGAACCCTCCAAACCAAGAACAAGGGGGTAGTCAGGTCCAGAATGACAATGAAACCCAAAAGCACAATGGTACAGAATCAGAAGCGATCCATGAACTAGAACAACAGAAACATATCGCAGACAAAGATGATAGGACGGCGGGTAGAAAGAGAGTTCATCTTTCAAAAAGTTCAGATTCAGACAAAGAACACCCACCAAAGATAATTGTGAGTGATTAGGCAATGGTTGCAGTTGACCCCAACTCAGGGGGATGGCAGAAGGTAGAACGAATAGAAAGGAAAGAAAGAGAAGTTAAGTGATTACTTCTCAAGTTTATTTTATATTTTCAAATTTTCTTATGCATATAAGCCAAGAGGTTTCTCTAACTGAATACCTAGATTGTAGTAAGGAAAAGGACAAGACTCATCAACCTCATGACCAGTCAAAGTGTATACATTTTTTCACATAGGTCATTGTAAATGGAATATCATTCATTTATATTCTTATTTAATTATTTAAAATTCTTATACGGACTTTTGTTTAATGTCCTCCTTTTGTTGGATATTGCTTTGGTAAATGAAGATTGTTCATTTCATTCGTAATGTTATCGCAAAATCTAGCAAGCCTAGAGCAAAGCCCCACTAAGAAAATCTAGACTTTACAACAACGACATATCAGCCACCATTTTCATCTCAACAACCTTTCTTTCATTGTTTAGTGGTAAATTAAATGTTGATTTGGGGTAGCATCGGATGTGCTCTAGCCACAAAAAATTGGTAGAAAGGCTAAGTCACATGAGATCACCAATACCCAGAAAGGGTTTGGGCAGATTCTAAACAGTTTGGGAGATATTAAGATAATTAATATTTTTAATGGAGTCCCTAAATCTAAACTTAGGGAAAATAAAATATTAATGTGTATTAATATAAAATTGTGTTAGAATGGTCCAAAAGTCATGAATCAAGCCAGATCTAATCTTAGCCATTGATTAGGGACTTAATCTCAGTCGTTGACTTGTCAATGAGAAAAGTATAAAGAAGCTTGAGGGTCACTTGGAGAACACACTAAGGGAGAATAGTCAGTTCAATTTCTGAAGCAGGGTTCGCTAAGAAATTGAACCAGTGGTCTGGAGAGCAATCGGGAGGTACCAAGTATGGAACAAAGAGATGAGAGATCAGCACAGAGGCAGAAAAGTTAGACGCAGGGCCAGAGGGAGCCACGTAGAGGCAACATAGACTACACAAAGCTAGCAGGGCCTGCGTCATCCACGCAAACGCTGCAGGAGTGACGCAAAAGGACAAAGAAGCTGCGCAGAGTCTCAACAAGTTGACGCAGAGCGTTTCAGGTCACGCAGATGTTAGTAGGGCTGACGCTAGGTTTAGAAGAAGTGCTGGAAAATTTGTCTATTTGTGGGTTAGCTAGTTTGGCACCCTGTTGTACTAGAAAATTGCTGAATAATAAAATCCTCCCTTGCTGCACCGGTTTTCCCACATTGAGTTTTTCCGGGGACCTTAGTCCAAAATAATTGTGTTAATGCATTGATTCTTGTGCATATGTTTATTTCTGTGTTGCAGTGTGATATCTACAGCAGTATTTATTTTAATGTTTATTGAAGTAAATAACTTATCATGAAATAAGTAGGAAAAGTAAATCAGTTGTTGCAGTGATAGAATTTTCACATGGTATCAGAGCAAGTAATCAGAGACAGAAAGGGAAAATCAGTTATGGGTCGAGACCACGATGCAAAGGCATCCACCTTAGGGGACTCATGCAGATCTTCAGAAGATTGCACAAGAGAAAGAGATTTTGATTTCTCTATGTTGGCTTCCAAGCTGGAAGAAGAAGTGGCGTGCATGACTAGTGCTGCATCATCAGAAGTATGGTATATAGACAGTGGATCCTCGTGGCATACGATGGGAATCAGGGAGCGTTTCTCAGAATATTGAGAAGAGAAAATGAACTTTCAGATCACCATGGGGAGCAAGTCAAAGTGTACTCCAATAGGCAAGGGTACCATAGTTTTTCATACAGAATCGGGAGAGCAATTCCGTGCCACACATGTGTTGCATGTACCAGGAGTGGGGATGAACTTACCTTCCGTGTCACTGCTACAAGGCAAGGGATTTGGCGTCTACTTCATCACGAAAAAGGTATACGTCAAACACCTAAACAGGAAAAAGAAGGTGCAGATCGGGATCAAAAGTAATTGGTTGTATAGATTACAACTAGAACCAACAATGACACTAATAGGTAGTCATGGGGACAAGGAGTTGAACGAACTATGGCACAGAAGGTTGGGTCACTTGCACCAAGGAGCTCTGAGAATTATTAGGAGCATTGTAACAGGAGTTCTAGATCTGAGTACGGAATGAGATGATGTATGCAGGGGATGCGCTCTAGGAAAGTATGACAAGGCGGCATTTCCTAGGAACAAAAACAGGGCCAAGAGTATACTAGGATTGATACACTCAAATATTTGCGGACCTATGTGCATCAAAGCTCTCAGTGGTGCCGAGTATTTCCTTACCTTCATTGATGACCACTAGAGGAAAACTTGGATTTATTTTCTGAAAACCAAGGATGAGGTTTACTGCCGATTCAAGGAGTTCAAGGCTTTGGTGGAGAATCTGACTGGGAAGAAAATAAAATTTTTGCGCTCAGATAATGGTGGAGAGTATGTCGATAAGGACTTCACTGATTATTGCTCTAAGGAGGGCATCAGAAGAGAGAGGACAACTCCCTACAATCTGGAGCAGACTGGGTTGGCAAAAAGGAAAAACAGGACTACTGTAGAAGCAGCTAGGGCCATGCTGTATGATCAAGATATGCCAAAATTCTTGTGGGTGAAAGCATGCAACACAACTGCCTACATTCAGAACAAGACTCCTCATCGGGAATTGGGCAAGATTACTCCAAAGAAAGTCTTCACTGCAAAGATGCCTAAAGTCAGTCATTTCAAGATATTTGGAAGTTTAACATATTGCCGCATACCCGAAGAAAAGAGGAAGAAGCTGGATCAGACTGCAGAAAAGGTATATTTGCTGGGATATAGTGGCAACACTAAGGCATACAAAATCTATCTTCTAGGGAGCAAGAAGGTAGTAGTACGACGAGATGTAAAGTTCATGGAGGACAGAGCTTCAGAAGATCTCATGAAATGCCTTTCGAGGAGCAGCCGAAAGAGGATCCACTGGTCATGCCTCTTTAACCAACAGAAGTGAAGAATTCTTCCTTAGGTTGGGAAGATTCTCATGATGAGGAGGAGGAGTGAACAAAAGCACCTGCTGGCAGAGGAAGAACTAGTAGGGAACTTCGTCAGATTCTGCGTGATGTAGAGAACTTCATTGGTGAGCCAAGGACCAATAAGAGGGAGCGAAAATAACCAAACAGATATCAAGCATTAGTAGCTCAAGATGGAGAGCTTGTCAGTTTCAAAGAGGCAGCTTAGCATCTAGTCTGGCTAGATGCGATGGTAGAGGATTATAACTCCATAATGGTGAACGATGTCTAGGAGGTGGTGTCAAGGCCTCAAGACAGATCTGTGGTAGGTTCAAGATGGATCTACAAGATCAAATATGCTGAGGACAAAAGTGTTGAGAAATACAAGGCTAGGTTTGTGGCTAAGGGGTATGCTCAAAAGGAAGGGATTGACTATGAGGAAACCTTCGCCCCGGTAGCTAGGTATACATCTATTAGGATCGTGATATCTCTTGCAACCCAGATGGGATGGGAGATCCATCAGATGGATGTCAAGACGACATTTCTAAACGGGGTAATAGAAGAACAGGTATACATTGAACAACCAGAGGGCTTTGAAACTCATGAGAAGAAGTCTCATGTATGCAGATTGAAGAAAGCCTTGTATGGGCTAAAGCAGGCACCGAGAGCGTGGTATGGTCGAATAGATGGCTACTTGTAGAAGATGGGGTTTGTCAAGAGTGACGCAGATCCGAATCTCTACTATCTAGTCATAGAGAATGAGCCACTTATCATAGTATTATATGTGGATGATCTCTTTCTGACAAGATCATCCAGACTCATTGAGGACTGCAAGAATAATCTAGCCACAAAGTTCGATATGAAGGATCTGGGACAAATGCACTACTTCCTCGAGTTGGAAGTTTGGCAGCAAAAAGGAGAAATCTTCCTTTGGCAAGGGAGGTATGCTACAGAAATCCTGAAAAGGTTCGGGATGGGAGACTGTAGACCTATGGCTACGCCAATGATCACCAACTAGAAAAAGATTGATGCATCAGAAGACAAGGATGTCGATCCCACCCTATACTAGCAGCTCATAAGGTCCCTGATGTATCTGGTCAATACCAGGCCAAATATTTGCTACGCGGTCAACACCCTCAGTCAGCGCATGGTGGAACCAAAGAGGGCACACAAAGCAGCAGCCAAACACCTTCTCAAGTATTTACAGGGAACAATTGATTATGGGCTCTTATACACCAAGGGGAAGGAAATCAGGTTGAGTGGATTTACTAATGCAAATTGGGCAAGAAGTTCAGTGGATCGGAAAAGTACCTCTGGGTACTGTTTCAACATTGGATTAGGAATTACCCCTTGGTGCAGTAGGAAACAGAAGTCCGTGGCTTTGAGCTCATCTGAGGCAGAATATATGGCAGCAAGAACAGCGTCATGTGAGGCCATATGGCTTAGAAAACTGTTGGTGAACCTATTCAGAAGAAATATGGAGGTGACCAGGATCATGTGTGATAATCATAGTTGCATCACACTCTCTGGAGAATCTAGTGTTTCATGATAGGTCAAAGCATATTGATATCTGATGTCACTTTGTCAGAGACTGTGTCCAACGAGGACTTGTACAGTTGAGCTACACTCCTACAGGAGAACATGGAGCAGATATCCTCACCAAGGCCCTTGGAAAGTCAAAATTTGACTACTTCAGGGAAAAGATGGGAATGGTAAAGAACCCATTTCAGAAGTAGAGATGAATGTGTTAGTAGCACAAATGAAGAGGGAGTTTCAGTGTTGGGAGAAAGGACCAACAACAGTACAGATGCAAAGGGAGTTGTAGTGTGGATGCAGTGTTGGGATAAAGGACTAACAACAGCACGAATGCAGAAGACGTTGTCGTACAAATGCAGCAGTGGCAATAGCAGAGTCATGGGCATCAATACAGGATGCAACAATACAAAGGATGTTGGGTAGGGAGGCTTAGCATCAGCATAGGAACCGATGGCAGATGATCAGAGTGATACTTAGTGACGAGTATTACTAGAGCACAGTCCTCGCTAAGAGGGAATGTTGATTTGGGGTAGCATCGGATGTGCTCTAGCCACGAAAATTGGTAGAGAGGCTAAGGCACATGAGGTCTCCAATACCCAGAAAGGTTTGGGCAGATTCTAAACAGTTTGGGAAATATTAAAATAATTAATATTTTTAATGGAGTCCCTAAGTCTAAACTTAGGGAAAATAAAATATTAATGTGTATTTAATATAAAACTCTGTTAGAATGGTCCAAAAGTCATGGATCAAGCCAGATCTAATCTTAGCCATTGATTAGGGACTTAATCTCGGTCGTTGATTTGTCAACGAGAAAAGTATAAGAGGAGGCTTGAGGGTCATTTGGAGAACACACTAAGGGAGACCAGTCAGTTCAATTTCTAGAGCAGGGTTAGCTGAGAAATTGAACCAGTGGTCTGGAGAGCAGTTAGGAGGCAGCAAGTACGAAACAGAGAGATGAGAGATCAACACAGAGGTAGAAAAGTCAGATGCAGGGTCAGAGGGAGCCACGCAGAGGCAACAGAGACTATGCAGAGCCAGCAAGGCTTGTGTCATCCATGTAGAGGGTACAAGAGTGACGTAGAAGGACAGAGAAGTTGCGCAAAGTCTCAACTGGCTGACATAGAGGGTTTTAGGTCACGCAGAGCTCAGTAGGGTTGATGTTGGGTTTAGAAGAAGTGCTGGAAAATTTTTCTATCTGTGGGTTAGCCAGTTTGGCACCTTGTTGTACTAGAAAATTGTTGAATAATAAAATCCTCCCTCGCTGCACCAGTTTTCCCACATTGGGTTTTTCCGGGGACCTTAGTCCAAAATAACTGTGTCAATGTGTTGATTCTTGTGCATATGTTTGTTTCTGTATTACATTGTGATATTTACAGAAGTATTTATTTTAATGTTTATCGAGTAAATAACTTATGGTGAAATAAGTAGGAAAAGTAAATTAGTTGCTGCAATGGTAGAATTTTCACATTAAATAACACAAAGGGAAGCTTCCCTATAAAGATACCTAAGGATATTCAACAAGAAAAATTTAAGGTGATGCAAATTCTAATGATTGGGGAAAGGATGTTGGCGTAACCTAGAACACTAAGATTATCTTTTCCAGGGTTCAAGTACTCTTTCATAGTCCTCTTAGATATATTAGACAACTATTAAAAGTTAGGGCTTGAGCTATTGAAGAATCTAGGGCAGTTAGAGTTAATTAGAGTCTTCTTAACATGATAACTATTTGTGATGTGCTTTCAATTTTTCTTATTATATCAATCTTCACTTATTATTATTATTGTGTGTCTTCTTTAGTTCATCAAATAGCTACCAAAGCAAAGAGACAAGAACACAAGATGTTGGCATCTTGCCAAGGCCAAAACCTCTCCCTCTTGGAGAGGAAAACGCGCACAAAATTCTTCTTATAGAGATTGCAATTGACGAATACCAAGACCGTGACCTTTGAGCTACTAGGCCACTCCAAGGCCAAGACACCAATCCTTTTCTTCTTTGTCAATGTTGAGCTCATCATCATTGTTGCACCATTACTGCACCACTTCATTACTGTTGTAACATATTTGTTGTCCTTCACTGAGATCATAACCCTTGTGACTATGTCTCCATCAAGAATGAGATCATAACTATGATAGGATCATGACAGCAACTTGATGTATGTCGTGATAGAGTGTGTCACTTATGAGATCCTTTCATCATAATTATGTTAAGACTGTGGACATTCTTGTTACCAAGACTATTGAGATCTTCAACGAGAATCATGCTTGTCACTGCCATGCCGAGAATACATCACTATACTTCATCTTATTATGTTGAGATTGTGAGAGTATGTACCCCTGTAATATTCATCCCAAAATGTAGACTCCTCTAACTGAAACACTGTAATACTGTAAAGGATAGGAATCCCTCAAAGTTGGTTTGCGGGCCACTAGGAACTGAAAGTTTTTGCCAATTTTCTCTTGTTTGAATTAGTTGCTAAATGCCAATGGTATTTTGTCTCTGAAAATAGTTTTTAATCTCCTTAATCTGGCCCTACTTAGACTAGGATTGATAAATGTTTCTTATGTATTTGCTTTATCATTTGCAATCCATTGTCGAAAGGTAGTTTTGATCGATTGTTTTTTCGATAGAGAAGTGTCGTAAAGTCATCATTTTCTTCGAAAAATGAAGTGTCATAAAGTCTTCCTTCATAAATAATTGATTGATTTATTTGTGCATTTGATTTGTATTTTTCATTTAAAGTGTCGAAAATATTCATTTCTTTAAAATCGAAAGTGTCATACAATCTTCCTTTCCCTTTTAAAAGAAATTGTCACAAATCGTCATTTTTTATGAAAAGAGTTATGAATCGTTTGTGCATTAGTTTTTCTTATTGCATCATTCACATTAAGAGAAGTTGAAAAGAAATACATGTAATTTGCATTTTAGAGTTTGAGTTTCTGTGCTAAATGGAATGGTGTAGGGAATTTGCATTTAGATTGTGCTCTTTGCTCTATGATCAAAAGAAATCTGATTGCTCTATCCCTAAGTAGTTAGGATTTTCATTGTTAAAATCATGATAGTTGCATTCCTAGGAAGTTCAGAATAGATCACGTGGTGAACTTGAAAGGCAAATTTCTAAGCAAGATCAACTTAAAATGAACATCAATTAATCTAATAATGCATTGGAACTTAACGAAAAACATCTAGAGGTTTGGCTAAAGACATGTTCCAGGGTCTTTAAACCTAGTGGCTGTTGTTTTCACTGAGGTTGGGTGATTCCCCCTCTCTGATTCGATAAGTTCTAGTAAGGACTTGTGCTCCTTGTACCATCGAGTATATGGTGGGAGACCTCAATAGGTTGAAATCATTTATCCCTAGGAAGCCGAATTTGTTGCCTTATCGATCGTAACACACCGAACATAACATTTGGGAAGATTGACTGCTGTACGTGAAGTCCTTGGTCATTTCTCTTTCATTTATCACCAAGGTGTATATTGCAGTTTTACGATTTGTCTGGTAAACCCTATTGTCTAGAATCTCCAGAGCAGTCACTTTCATTCCTTTTCGACTTTTTAAAAGTAAAAGGATTGCCTGAGCACTTGTCCTTTTAGGCTCACTAAACATCGAAGGCGACTAGAGTGATTTTTTGATTTTTTTTGACTCTTTAAAAATGAAAAAGCGAAGTTGTGTTCCATGTTCGTAAAAAATTAATTGACCATGAATAACATCCTCATTCTTTAGTTGACTTTAAGTTGGTAGAATTAATCATTAATCGTGGAGGAACATCAACCCAAACCCCGTCGTTCGCGGAGAAAAGCGAGCCAACCGCCTTTGCCTCCCAAAGCAACACCAATTTGGACAAAGCGGTCTCATTTAACTGAGTCTAGTACATCAAGAACTCCTAGTTCTTCATCTAGATTACCTGAAACATTTGTTTCAGTAGCTACAGAGACTCTAGTTACTTCGACTATTTCCGGTACATCATTCCTAAAGAAGAAGTTTTACAATTACCCGAGGAAATTAGCACTGATCCTAGTGAAACGATAACCGAGGTTGTCAAACAACAAGTTAATACTCAACTTGAAATTGTTCAACAAGAAAGTGCTTCTGAACTTGAATCATTTCAACCAGAAGTTTGTCCAGAATCTATCCCAGTTCAAATAGAAGTTACATCTGAACTTGAAGTTGTTCAAGAACCTCCCTCTGAAACTGTTGTTCATTTACCTGAACATCTGGACTTTGAATTTTGACATTCAGAAGCTGTTACCCCTTAGACATCAGTAACTGCTGAAAATACACTTTCATCAACACCATAAATCTTTTACAAACCTGACGGTCAAGTCCTTCCACTAGGTTTGATTGCCATGGATGAGGAATTAGTAAGAGAGTCCACACTTGGAACCCCATTTCACTTCAAAATTGGGCTTTATCTTTACCCTACTACTCCTAATTACTTTGCTTCGTCTGATTCTGCTTCCTTTCAAGTACCCATCGAATCTTTAAGACAACTTTTGGGCCAATTAACTATGGCTAAACAACCGTTAACATCCCAGAATGTATCATTTGATGCAGCTGCAGCAGAATCTTCTGTTGTAACTCCTTCGATGTTTTCTAACACACCTGAGTCACACCTGTATGGTGAATCCTCCATCCCTATTGGTTACCAATCATTATTAGGAACCCACTCAAGGGTTGCTTCTGCACCATGGTCATCGCCCATGTCCTCAACCAGAATTCTACCTGGTTCTTCTCTAATGGGAACTCAACAATTTGATCCTGCACATCAGTATCATGCTGGGAAATCTGGTCAACAAAGACCTGTGTATCCATTAAATAGTGGATTGCCACCATATGGAGAGCAATTTGCTTATTCGTCATATCCTCCTTATTCCGAAGGATAACCATATGGTAGTTTCCCACAATATTCAAGTTAACTTGGAATTGGAGTTTGTCAATGGCAACCAGCAATGCCAACTCAACCAAGGCTTGTGTATCCAACATAACCAATGCAAACTGTGTCAACTATTCCTAATACACCTGTTGTTATTACTGTGCCACAGTCACAAGCTCAGACTGTTGTATCTCAACAGGTACAAAATGATCCTTCTTCCTTGCAACCACAAGTTTCAAGTCAAGAGGTTTAAGTTTCTCAAGTTGTAATACAACAACCACTTGTTTCTGGAGCTCAGCAACAACGTCTAGTTAGTATACCTTTATTTGGGTTGACCCAGGCTTACACTGGTATAGTTGATTCACAACTTGGCCAACCTTTCATTGCTGGGCAACCACAGTTGGTTCAACAACCGTGGCTGCCGCAATTCCAGCAACCCCAGTTCCAATAGTTCCAACCTCAGTTTAGACTTGGTTCATAAGCTCAACCTGGTTTTGGTCAATATCAAGCTTACCAAGGTCCTGGGCAACAAGGCTTTGCAGGTTATGGACAACCACAAATTCAATCTAGTTTCAACAACCACCTTATACTGGTTTTGTTCAACAACCATACCAAGGTTACCAAATGTAGAGTCCCTATGTTGGTACGCAAATAGCTATTGCACAAGCAATTCCATCATATCCTGGGTATGCTCAACCTGACTTGAATCGACAATTGCCATTTGTAGCAACTTTAGAATTACCAATTAAAACCGGCTCACCAATGATCCAATTGCATATGCACCTTGGTGGCTGGTAATTCCGCATAAGTTACCATATGATATTCCGAAGTTTAACAAAATCCTGGTGAAGACCCATCAAATCATGTTATGACCTTTCATTTATGGTGTTCATCCAATACTTTGAATGATGATTTGATCAGGATTTGTCTTTTCCAAAGAACACTTACTGGTCCAGCTACTGAATGGTACATTGATTTACCAAGAGCTTCTTTCGATAACCTCACCACTTTAGCCACTACCTTTTTGACCCACTTCTAGTTACCTATCAGATACAAGACTAGAACGGAGTTCTTGACCAACTTTAAACAGACCACTGCTACCCATATCTTGATATTCATGAGTGGCGACGTCGTCGTCAAATGGTTAAGACATATGTTCCTGATTAGCTTTTAGCTGAGTGGTTCATAGAGTCCTTATTGCCATCAATCACTGAGGCTATGGCAAAAGGTGGATTCGTCACAAAAGAGCAAGTTATCGCTTGTGCCCAATACTTAGATATGATTTACACACAATCCAACACGCTCCATGATAAAATTCCCAATGCACCTAGACCAGCTTTCACTATTCCACTGCCTCCACAATTGAGTAGGGACTCTCATGCCGGCGACGGTGTGATCGGTTCTTCAAGCACACAGGTGGCAAGAAGATAATCTGGTCAAACTCTTGCTATTTCCAATCAAGCTGCAAAAGCATAAGAAAACACTCATGCCTCAGAGATTAATGCCGTGTCATCTGACAAAGGCAAAAATCCAAAGCAACCAAGAGGTAATAAAAAGGGGAAGAATAACAAAAAGAAACAAGAAAATTCCACTCTAGAGAAATCATCTAAATCCCCTACTGCGGCAAGGAAACCTCGTTATCCATGTCTGATATGTGCTGATGAGCATTATACAAGAGATTGTCCACATCACTATGAGGTCTCTAAACTTTTAAAGACTTCAACCACATCAGTAGTGTTGACAGATCCGTTTCCTACCGTGGAGACACATTTGGTTGCAACTGACAATGCTTCCACATCCTAAGTACTCATGTTATCCATCACAAATTCACAAAAGGATGTTTTGGTGTCAACAAGAAACAAAGATTATGGAAATCTGTCATCGTCGAATAACTAGGCCACTGATCAACTGAGTACTTCGACCTCGACTTCATCAAAAGTTGTTCCACTAGTTGTAACTGAATTGACGATAAAGCCACCAAAGGGAGTTGTGCACAAATCAACATTCAATCCTTGTGCTTGAGCAACTCAAAACTATAATATAGTGGAAGACTTGGCTCAGTCACCTTTCGCTATGTCGACACTCGAGGTGTTGCAAAACTATCCCTCCAAGAAACATACTTTATTGTCAGTGATAGGTGGAATAGATTCTATGGATTCGAATCTTGTGGTTTTTAACCATGCGGGATATTCACCACAGTTACCGGCACAATTATCTTTCCTAATACAAGTAAAAGCTCTCAATAAGAATGTTCACCAAACCATTATTGATGAGGGGGCATCTAATTGCATTATGTCCATGAGCTGTTGGAAAACACTTGGTTGACCGCCATTGTCACGATCACCAACTATGTTAAAAGCCTTTGATGGAAGAACATATACTCCACATGGGATTTTGAGTAACCTACAAATTGAACTAGGGGGAAAAACAATTATTATTGACATTGAGGTAGTTGACGGACTCCTCGATTACAACATTTTACTAGGAAGGCCTTGGGTGTATGCTATGGCTGCTATCATTTCCACGTACTTTCGTACAATTGCATTCCCTTTCAAGGGTGGAATCACAGTCATTGATCAGCTAGCCTTCTTTTCTAATAGTTCATAGGCTATGAGAATCATTCCATTGATACACGGAAACCCACTGTCACTTCAGAGTGTTGGAGAAGGTCCCCTTAAAGATCCTTCCCTGATGGGCACTTTCACCCTCCCGTCACCCTCTAGTTTGGTGGAAGTGGCAAGAGTGGAGACTTGCAACATGATTTCTTCTACATCATCTGATTTTATGAAGATTTCCAACCACTTTGAAATTGATGGTCATAGTGAGCGGTTGTCGTTCACCCCCATTGAATCATCATAGCAATCAATATTTCAAGCTTGTGCGGCAAACCCTAATCACACTCAACAATTGTATAGGTAGATAGATCATTATAATATGGTACCTCTTCAAATCATTTTTCACATATACATTCTACAGATGAAGGAATTATCAAATCAATGATGATAGGAGAGACGCCGTGGGAGGATTATCATCATCGTTCCCACCTTCGAGATGACAATGAAGATTATTCAGATGAACTAAATCACCCATTGACCATTTATTTCTTGTCAAATTTTGTAAACACTATAGATTCTGAGCGTAATTTGTCCAACGTAGAAGAAACAATCTCTATAAACATTTCGATCAAGCCTAACATTTTAGAAAACATTCATGTCGGCAAATCCTGTTCTCCTTTGGAACTTGATATTTGCTGTGCTCTTTTTCGTGAATTTCGAGATATTTTTGCATGGTCTTATGAGGAGATGCCGGGCATTGACTCAAGTATTGTTGAACATGAGATTAAAATGTACCTTG
>APFE031437040.1:24884-115948 GCA_000404065.3 Pinus taeda | reverse complement strand
GGTTGAAGAGGCATGTCTAATAAGACATGACTCTTCATGAAGAGACACTTGCGTGATATATAAGCAAGTTGCTTGTTCTCATTGTAATTCATTCTCATTCTTATTCATATATTTAATATAATATTTATATCCTTAATGGATATCCTTAATGGATATCTTTATATTCCTAGTTTTCTGGAATAATTAATTTATAGAAGGAACTTTGTTCGCTTCAATGAGATTCACTTGCATGGTACGGGTTCTATATTAACCGTTACTTGTTATGAAGTTAAAACAGTTACCCCAGATATGCTGATGGTTGATTATTTATTTCCTATCGTTGAAATGGTTAACGCATGTAACTCAGTTGTATAGATATGATAGTATCTGTATGGAAATCATTAATATATTACGTATGTGATTTTTAATTTATATGAGAAATGGTGGTATCAGGGTAATTAGTTGTTGATACTAGTGTCACTGCTTTAGATTTCTCATGATTGACTTGCATGTGGCTTTCTAGTGTGAAGTTCTCAGTAGAAGTACATTAAATGAATTGACAGTTTTAATAGCCATGAAGGGTAGCATATTGCACATAATTACATTACCTATGCTAATGGGTTACTATGAATGTGATTGCAGTATTACACATATGGCCTCTTTTACATCTAAGGATAGAGTTAATAGCAAAAGAAATATGGTTTATGCTGAGATTATGTATGAATATGTGAGATGACTATGGATTCTCTAACTGATCGTATTACATCCACTACAGAGATATGGTATGCTCATAATGCTCTAAAGTAATATTTCTTATGCATAATTATTAATTGAAGAAATAATGTATCATATTTTATGACTAATGGGTTAAGTATATGTGTTGCATGTATAACTAGTACGCATGGGAATGAAAGACTGGTCAATAACATAGAGTACACTACAATGATCATGAAATTAATGTCCACTAGTGCTGGTGAACATTTAACCATATTTATTTACAGGATGCCTACCATCATAAGTTCAATGGTTGATCACATACATCAGACATGTTAACAAATCTAAGGCTTCATATAAGAGAATTAGTAAAACAATTAATGAGAAATTTGTACTATGGCCTAATAGTAATATGGCTAAGGTAATTTTAGAAGACAAGATCTACAAGGAGGGGTGAAGCTTTAACTGTGAATGAACCCAAAATTTTAAATTTATGGGTCTTAGAGGCTAAATTCCCGAGAAGGCTAAGGAGGTTCATTACAATGCCTATATTAATGATTATGTTACGATTACATTAATTCCCTTCTATTATAACTAAATTAATATTAACCATAAGTTAGTCACCAAAATGTTCCTATTTATTTTCCTATGATTATGTTAAGAATTATGTATGTCACTATGTATTAATATACCTATGATAAAATATTAGATATTAACTATGTATTAATATAATACTAATGTCATAAGACAATTCTATTATTATGTAATTGTATTGTCTTAATTCTAAATATGTGTCTTTTAATCCTACATTAGACAATGATACTACTATTTACCTATACACTATTGAACTAATCTAATTCTATTAAATGTTTATATATAATCTAATATTACAAACTAATGTGTTACCATTACCCATTATATTAAATCTATTAAATGAATGTTATAATAATGAGTTATGTTAACATTAATCTGAAAAAAAATAAAAAAATAAAAAAATAAATAATGAAATGTTATTAATTCTAACACTCATTAAATATTAAAATTAATCCTACAAATTAACATACAAAATAGAAAATGTAAAATATGTGTTAACTAATATAAAAGATGGCAAAATACCTTATGATTAAATTTTGAGTGATTCGAATAAAGATTGGGATCAATGAGAAGTTTGATTGATATAAGGGCTCAATATCTGTAACACCCCTCCCTTGTGCATCAAATTATTGCAAACCTAAGCCGAGGAAAGCTAGGTATGGTGTGTAATATGAAAATAAATTGCATTATTAAATAATTAATAAATAGACCACTTGGAAAAGCGAGACACAAAGAAATAAGATTCTTGCCAAATCTCATTGAGGATTGGGATAGGATAAATCTTTTGTGATAAATATTCTAGATGTGATTCTAGATAAGATGGATGTATTGGACATAAATATCCATCAAGAAAAAAACATAAAATCTTTGTGGGAGATAAAGGAAGGATTTTATGAGGAAACGCCTTGCATGAGATAAAGGTGAGATTTTCCAAGAAAGGCCTAGGAAAATGGATAAAAATATGCATAAAATTGGGGCGCCGCTAATGGAAACCATGTCATGAATGAGGGTATTAAATAGCCATTGTAAAGATCAATTTGAGGTAGTTGATCCATTGCAAGAACCTTGGCATGGGGGAAATTAGAGGTGATTCATGGTTGAGTGGTGGTGCTCCGCTCTCCAAGTGACGTTCTTCCTCTCTTTACTATTCTAGTTGGATTTATTTGCGATCATGTTCAATATGTTGGTTTCTCACCCTCTCTATTATAAAATTTAGCTAGCTTATGAAAGAATTTGCATGAGTTTCATCACTATAGGAATGATGAAAGGTATTGCATGTGATTATTATAGATTATTTGTGTTAATGGATTTATGAGATAATTTTATGTGGATGCATGTGGAGATTATGGATTATTAATGTAGTCCAAGTTAAAATTAGTAAAGGAATATATTATGTGAATTTGATGCAGTAATGGATATGCTTCCCACTTCGGCTTATGTGTTAAATTGATGCATGAGATACTTTAGGTATGTAGTTTTGTTCTAGCACTTGAAAATATCTAGCCTAATGATCTTGTGCTATGACTTTGTATTATGGAATGATTGGCATCTATGGTGGGCTTGCTGCACATAAAATATATGTCAGTGTTTCTCTAACTGCACCATAGGACTTGGATGATGATATCTGTGGCACATTTATGTTAATGTTTCATTAATACTCCTACGAAGTCCTCTTTATTCACATTGAGATAGTTATGGGCAGGAGATATTTTTGCATGTGGAATCGTAGGAGATAATGCATCTAATTATTTAAGTCGATGATTCAGGTCATCTGTGCCATGCGTGTCACAAGGATTACATCCATGGAGACTAGACTAGCTAGATATGCGTGTGAAATAAAGGATGAGTTAGTAGCACTTTGAGAACTCTAGAAGAAAACTGCACACAAAGACTATGATATTGATGCAGGGCCAAGCTGGCCACAATAGACTTAATATAAGACCTACATTAATGGTTGGGTGGGTTAACTTGAAAACTTTATAGGTTTCATGCCATGAGAAATTGTTCATGGAAAAATCAAAGAGTTGAGATGATAACATTAAATCCATTTTCCAATTGTGAAGTATGCTTAATAACTTATCTAACAAACAAGTTTTGTCGATGATCATAAAAAAAAATCCATGTAATGAAACAAATTTTGATGTTATGCAATTGATAAGAATACAAGAAAAGTTGTATGAACAACAATGTTTATATAATGATACTATTGAAAATGGTTAAGTCTTAATTGTGAACAAAGAAAATGGAGTCTAGCAGCTAATTGTTCAGGATAGGCTTAGGAGGTATGTTACAAATGGTATCAAATCATAGGTTCAAGCATTGAGGCCTATGGACTCATCCACCTTTGTAGCGTTTCATTGACGGGTTTTGATTATTAAATTCCTATAAGAAAAATCACCCTAAATTTATAAAAGTTGAAGTTAAATTTTGAAACGTAAATATTATATTGATTTCTTGTCACCAAATTAGGAGGTTACAATTCAAGATGAATTCAAATATTAACATGATTTATTGAAGAGTCAATAACTGTCACTAGCCATACATGTTATTATGTTAAAGCATTTAAAAATTAGTGGATTGGTTTTATGTCATGGTGAAAGGATTTTTAAAGGAAAGACACTACTCCAATGAGGTCTTAGATCAAACGAGGTCTTTTTGAAAGACTGTATGGTGTCAAAATTTTGTATTAAGTCACTGTGAAAGGTAGTCGCAGAAGACTTCTATCAACCCTTACCTCGATACATCTCCCAATTCATACATTTAAGGTTGATACTTCTAGTATAGTAGTATATGCATTGACCTTGTAGCTAAAATAAGATTATACACTACAGAGGCGTACAAATGTGAATCTATCTCTGAGATTAAACTCTATGCATTCACCCACTGTTCAATAGATGTTGGTTGTTAGTGGGTTGCTTTATATCACTTCAAAATCAGGTATGGTAAGACTTCTATTGATTATTTGCTCGGAGAAGGTTAACATCCAATGATTAGATGTCTCACTGGTGAGTATATAGCAGGAATGTTCATTTTCTTAGGGAGATCATCTACAATGCAACAACCATCATGGAGTTGTAATTAAAAGCTAAGCGTTGGGCACTCCACAAAGAAGAGAAGGGAAGGATGATAGGTGAGGAGGCCATTTGTCATAGACATAGACACGGTGAAAAACTCTTTCAAGGAGCTCCGCAGGATACAAAAATGTAAAATGGTGAACCTTCAACAAATTCTGGTACTTTCCATTCGTGGAAATCTTGCTTTGATCACTCAAATAAAAGGCTCAATTATCCAAACAAGACCAAGAAGGAAGGAACATGGTTTCCATCAAGATAGGAGGAACACAATGATGAGAGTATTATGGAGAATCTCCTCTACAGAAGAGGAGAGGAGGTAAGAGAATTTGCATAGAAAGATGTGATCACAATTGTAAACGAAGAGACATATGAGGCTCTGCACATGATGGCTCGAATTTTGGTGTTGATGAAAAATTCTGGCGAATTGGATCAATTCAATCACATATATGTGTGACTCCCCCAATTTAGCTCCTTTCTTGTGGTCTGGCGTTGGATGCATTGGACATCCTCCTCGGTGAAATGTTTTATTCCTCATGCACTATTAAAAATGTAGTGTTTGTTTGTAGGATTGGATGTACGCCGATGATGTTCATTGTAGACTGTGTTTAATAGATAGTATGTAAGCAACAACAAGAAATCCATACTGTTGTTGTTTCTTCTTTTTAAAACACTACCTTTTGGGTGCCTTATCACAAGCTTGGAGGTGAGAGTTCGCAACAAAGGAAAACAATATTGTTTCCATGAGGGATCATAGAAAAGATGTAGCTCATTGTTTCCTTTGTTGACTGAAAGTAACTATCCATTGGGTTGAAGGCGTTAGGTTGAGATGATTATTATCCTCATTGTCGCTCTTATTAAGATTAATTTATTTGTACATCGTTATCTTATCCCTGCAATAAAGAAAATCATGAAAAGATAAAACAGAAAGAAATGATAATGCTTATCCTCACATTCAACCAAGTGTTTTACCATCCTATGTGTTGAGGTTACGGATAAATAAGTAATCCAACTAGACCTTTTGATGAACTATATTGTTCTCTAGCTGTGAGAGTCAGTATGATTGTTGTAGGAGTTTAAGAGGCTATAAGTAGGAGGCTAATTACCCTGCACCGTGAGTGTAAAAGAAGGAGTATTGTGTCACCTATTCTATGGAGCCAAATATGACACGAGTATTCATTCCTTTTATTCTATTAGAATCAGAAACGGATATATATATATATATATATATAGATATATAGATATATATATAAAGAGAGAGAGAGAGAGAGAGAGAGATTTTTCTGCTAATTGTATTATGCGTTGAAAAATTTTGTTTTGAAGCAAGATAAATATGAGACATCATGGCTCATACTTCATAAAAATGATCCACCATTAGAATCTCACAATTGCACTGATTATTTTGTAGCAAAAAATACCTGTGATAAGGGAATCGATGTGTTTATATCGAAGTCACTATCTTAAGTTTCAATGGTAGCCTTGGAAAAAATGAAGAAGACATGTATAAAGGAAAATAATTCTAAAATAAAATAGTCATCTTGGCTTCAAACTCTTTCTTCATGAATTCTATTACGGTTGCAATTTAATGAAATGTTTTTTTGTGGCGTAACATCGTATGTCAGTTACTATAAAAGTCCTTTTTTGGCAACATGTTGGATGTTCTACTAGCCTCACATGAATAATGCAAAAGGATTCATTTTTATTTTGATTTGGCACTAACGAACTAGTTTCTCACATTCTTACCATGTCTTAGGAAGTATTGGTGAAAGTAATGTGCTAAGTTTAAATAGGACTTTTTTTAATGGCCACCCAACACTTGGAGTATATACATTTTTCACTAACTTGTATATTTTGTTGCATTATCTTTTAGGTGGATTGGTTAAGGTGGAAGTTGTTCAATAATTCCTCTAGATGGAACCTTAGTGGAACATTAAACTTTCAAGAGAATGAGATGCATTTTTTTTGTTGACACCTTGATGATGCCTCGAAAATCGTTGCAACAACATCAGGGAAAAGCACCGGGTCTAGACCTTAATGCAGCTCCTCTTCCATTTGATATGGTGGCTCCGATTGGATATAATGGGACGAGTTTCCCAATGATGAATAAAAAGGGGATGGATGAGTGATTGGTTTTATAATAAGTGGTAATGGATGAATGACTTAATCTAAAAAGAAAAAGTACGAATAACTATTCTATCCCGGGAAATTTCTATTCTTAACTGCAACGTTTGATAATCTTCGTTCACAAATAAGCATATAGATGACTCTATTTGATAAACAAAGATATTCATTCATATAATAATTGCTTTGTTCAAATAGTTGGACAAAGTAATTAATAAAACATTGTTACACTTATCTTTTATATATTATTGATACATGTATGACTAAAAGAAAGACATCCTTTAAACATCCAATAGTGAAAAATATAAAGAATGTTGTTGAAACACATACATATATTCAATAATAGCAAGAGTAATCAAATAACAATTCACATAAAAAGAATGAATTCAGATCATAGATAGTAGTACCATATGTGCTGCAAATAATTCCCAATATCAATCGCAATTCGAATTCCTTCTTTCAACTCAGAGATACTTTCATATAAAGGCAATAGTGCACATCCACATAAAAGCTTCATTGTAAAAAATTGGAATAATTGGCCCAGTCTTTATAAAAAAATATACCTGAAGTACAGTAGTGCAACTTCAGGTTTGAGTCTTATACAAAAACTAAGGACCCTTTCTAAATGCATGAAAGGGTCTATAAATACTTAATTAAACTAACTAACTAACTACAAAAATAAAATGCTATTTAATTGGTATAACTTGATCTTGAATATCTTCTCCATAGCAATTTGGTAGTCGGCAACATGATTCATCACTCTGGCTATTTCCCCTTTGATTTGAGTTGGCATATCGCTAGCATTGGTTCCACTTCTTGAGGGCGGCTGAGACGAGAATGGAGCTGAGCCGAGTATGTGGCATCATGTATATCGGGAATGATACACCTGATTGCATCTGTTAGACACTTGAGGGTGGCTCTTTGGTTGTATGGTTTTACTAGGAACAACCAATAGGTGTCCCAAGTTAAACTTTGAATACCTATAATCAACCTTCCATTCTTTTCCAGCTCCTGATAACATGATTGCTCCAATGTTTTAGCCGATAGCAATTTACCTGGTGTACATTGTGAGATCATATTAGATAAATAGAGAGTATTGTTAATTAATTCAATCAAATTACTTGTGGATAATCTGGATCTAGAAACTTCTCTCTCTGCCTTCATCAACTGGGACTGCCATTCCAAGAATAGGATTTCTTTATGTGATTCTAGGATTTTAGGCAAATTTGCTGCCTGTCCCTCACTGGTGTCTTGCCAAGTAAGAAAATCTATTAAGGTCTCATCGGCCTGCTCTAAGTCATGTCTAGCATCGACTGATTTATCGATTATTGATGTTTTTATGTCACAAAGGGGATCAACTTGAGAAATTTTATGACACAATAGTCTTATTTGTGTTACCAGTGCCTTATTCATCTGTAGCGCTTCTGTCTTGAAATCGGCAGGCTGCGGAAGACTCTTGAACTTCTCTATTTGAAGTGATAATTGAGCAATTTTCTCATCTTTTGTCCTCACCATTAGTTCATTCACCGTCTTCAATTTTGCCAACGTTTTCGATAATTATTTATGCCTTTGAATCGCGCTTGAATCTACCCTCTGTTTTTCTTTAAGTAGCTGCTTATTCAGTTGATTATTTAACTGCTGCTGAGTTGACAATTCCTGTTCTAATTGTTCAGCTTTCTGTTGTGCCTCCGATAGCTGTGTTTGTAAAAAAATAATTTCCTGGTCCTTTTCTTTTAGCAAATTACTCACTTCTGATGTCTTGTCCATGTTGGCCGCCGAATAGGCTCCGACATACTGGGACAACTTTGTTAGGTCATCGGAAGGATCGAACTCCTCTTTTCAAACTATGTTGGCTGTCTCTGTTTATTCGGGGAACAGGGAAGGTTGATCAATCCTTCTCCTTTTCCGCTGTCGCTTTACTATGGCCCTGTGTTTTGGGCTGTAAAAGACATCCAATGGAGGTATATCCTCCACCTGCAAAATGATTTGATCTGAAGGATCTTTCAGAATTATTTCTAAGTTTGTACTAAGGGGTAGGCCACTGGTTCCTTCACTTGGAACCTTTTTTGATGCTGTATCCTGTGTATCTGTCGCTTTGGGTGTATCAGAATCTTTTGAGCTTTCTAGATTGCTTATGATGGAATCAAATTGCTGCCATTCTTGGAGAAATTTTAGATCAATCTGGGTATCGACATTCACATCCTTGTGCTCTTATCCTACTCTTTTTTCTGTTCCTCCTCATGTATTTTCTCTTGTTCTTTCCTTCGCGCTTCCACCCATTCTTTCCTCTGGATTTCCTCCTGCTCTTTCCTCTGGACTTGCTCCTACTCTTTTCTTTGGACTTCTTCAAAAATTTCTAATGTAGCAAGAGGTTCATCGGTAAGTCGCTGTTCAGGCTCGCTTGATTGTGTCATTGGGGCAGTAGCTAGTAAATCTAGAGGCAGAGTTTGCAACCTCTGCTCTCTAAGTTTGTTGAATTCCACTAACCCATCATCGTGATATCTCATTTTAGCTAGTGTTTGAACCTGAAATAATGACTCTGCCGAAGAGAATAGGTCATCAAACTCATCTTCGTTATGCTCAAACTTAGTGAGTTTCTCCTGTTCCAGTACATTATAGATGATTTTTCTTGGGTCAAATCGTCTATTAGGAAGGGTGGCGAGATTCAATACATTGATCTTTTCTGCTTCTTTCTCTGCATGCTTATAGTCATGCAGAGTGTAAACACCACACCTTAGAGGAAAAGGAGGCCAAAATTGCTTCTTTGAATTCCTCAGAGTCTTGGTCGCTCCTGCGGACGTAATTTGATATGCTATTTCTCTAGCCAATAGTTTTTCGGGTATGTACAAGGGAAGAACATGAGGCCTGGCAAGGCGGTCGAAAAATCTTATATATGTAAATTTATCCTCTCCGAACCAGTTTCTTAGGGCGGTTAAGTCAATCTCTGCTTGTGAGGAAATCTTCGGAGCAGGCTTGTCAAAAATTGCATAGTAAATGGGCAACATAAATCCATTACAAAATTGATGCAGGTGGTCTTTATAATGGGCTTTCCACAACTTCTGGTGATAGATATGAATTGACATGGGGTCTTGTGGAGTCCATCTCCACCCCAACACAGGAAATTCGGAGTTAAAACAAAGAGTATCTAAGATGTAGGCACTATAATAAAATGGAGGAATAGACCTATCAGTAATGGGAGTTTTATTTCTGAACTCAAGAATAGCAGTTGCTAACTTATCAAATAATATATTTCCCCAATCCATTATTTCTCTATTGACTACTGCTTCCATTAAAGGAACCATCTCTATTGAGAATTTTGAGGAATCATGCAACCCCCAAATCCTACACATCATCGCCCCAATGTAACAATAAGGAGAACATAATGAATTGACAGAGTACTTATCCGAGGACTCATGCTTGTGTCTTGCAGGGTTCTGTCTCCATTCCTGTATAGGTGCTGATTCAGTTTCATTTTCATCTCTGAACTTCTCTAGAAATGCTTTTTTATACTTCTTCTGTGGTTCAGGCAAATGGTACATTTGTCTCAAATCATTGGGTTGAAACGAGCTGAAGACTCTCCCGTTGATTGTGCAAAATGTTCTGTTTGTAACCGGGATTTCCTCAACTACCCACCTTACTACATCTATGTATGGAAGAATTTTCTCTCGAGCCGCACTATTTGGTGTAAGTAGGAATCAGCTAAATCCTTTAGGGTAGCCTCGGACTTTCGGTTTGAACCAGCTGTAGCTTGTACTGATACTGCTTCAGGTTCTTCGGCTTCAACAAGATTATAGACACTTTGCCAACTAGTATTTCCGAGACCAAGACATCTAGTGTCTGAGATCAATCCTTTTTTACTTGGTCCTGGATCGGCGGTAGATTGTCCTGTCATTGCGGGAGCTGAAGCTGTTCCAAATATTTTAGATTTCTTCCCCATTTGGCCTAAATTTGCTGCTTCGGAGGAGTTCTGTGCAGGAGATAAAATGAACGTAATGTAGAGAATAGGTGGTGCGAACCAAGTATGAAAGAGTTATATCAATCAATGAATGATGAAGGATTAAAATAACACTGCCGCGGATACAATCTTTGAAGAGATTTTGGCATAACTGCTCCATTAATTGGCCATTTAATCCTGTCAATCATTTAAATGCTCATCATGTCATTTATTCGCCAAATAATTCATTTAAGCGTGGCTTTGATTTTTTAGCAGTTAATCATAAGTGAATCGCTATCGGGAATAGAAAGGCTTTTAATAATAATTTAACATAATATACTCAAGCCTTATCAATCCTTTTTTGAAATTCGCGCTTAGCTTTATCGCAATCGGAAATCAGAGCAATGCTCGAGTAGTTACATTTGTGTCAGTGCGAAATCCCCAATCGTCGATAGCGATATCACATCAGAGCAAAGAGAGAGGGCCTTTTGTTACAATCGCTTACCTTTCCCGATATCCGATAGTTATTTGCTTGTCGGATCGGGGCAAACCAATGGGTCTTTTTGTTATGCATCCTTTGTTATTGCGATATGCGATCTTGCGATCGCTTTATCGCAATAATAAAAGAATTATTCATTTATTTCTATAAGACCGATTTATGTTCATTCAAAAGGTTTATAATGTATTGTTTCTTTCAGACCTTTTGAGGAATGATGAGTTGATACCAATTTTATTCATAAATTCAAAAGGGACCCATTTCATACTATAGTTCAAGGTAAAATTTTATGAAATGGGGGGTTGTTGTATAGTACAATAGGCCAATACACATACCTTTGCAAGTTAGCCACAATCTCCCCTACACCAAAGTGCCCTGTAACCTTGGGGGTGGGGGCCTCTCTAAGAAGCTGCAATTGATCACCTTTAGGAATACATAGCTTATCTAGCATGTAGAGTAACCCACCCTAGAGATGGTAGTCAACTGTGCCATCGCCATGGTGCACATGAATCTGACTCCATAACTTCTGATACACCTCCTTGAAGTCCTCATCCTCTGAATACACCTCTTTGTATGCATCATGGATGAATGGATCCATGTGCATAAGAGTCCCCAAAGATTTGATTTTCGATGTTGGTGGCCTTGAAATCATGCCGACCAACTTTTTTTTGCCACCCTTCTTATACTTGATCACCAAATGAAATTGCTATAAAAACCCCATCCATTTGTAATTCCTGGTCTATTATAGCTTACTTTGGGCCTACCAGTACTGTAACAGCTGGTGATCTGTGTGGATTACTCTCTCCTTTCCCATCAGATAGCGCTTGCACTTTTTAAGAGCTTGCACTATGGCATAAAGCTCCTTGTCATAGGTAGGGTAGTTGAGAACCGCCCCATGAAATACTTTAGAATGGGAGCATATAAGCCTTCCTCCCTATATCAAGACAACTCCCATCATGCACCCACTCACATATGTATCCACTTCAAAGGGCCGTTGCAAGTTTGGTAATTCCAGAACGGATGCTTGACTGATCTTCTTCTTTAGCTCCTTGAAATCCTTCTACTGACATTTTCCCCATTGGAAACTCTTGCCACTTGCTGTTATGGCATGGAGTGGTGCTACCACTAATAAAAATGAGGCTATGATTTGAAATGTTAAGAAAACCAATCATCTGCAATGTATTTCCTTCACATTTACACTCTATAAATTTATAATATTTTTTTATTAAACTTGAATATTAAATGATGAATTACAATGCCTTGCGGTTCACCTTAATAGGCGTTGACAAGCCAAAAGGTTATTTTTAAAATTCATGTCTTTTTGAATAATAATTCCCTTTCATAATTAATGGACATTTAATTAATTAAATTATTAATTATTGATACTTTATGATTTAATATTCAATTACTATTTAGTTTATGATTTATTTATATATGCAGTTTATGAATATTTCTTCATAACATTGCCTCTCCCTTAAAATGATTTGTCCTCAAAGCATAGGTAAGGTTGGGTGTTGTTGATGAAAATGTTTTGTCTCCCATGAAGAATCTTCTTCTCGCAGTCTCTTCCATTTCATAAGATATTCTTTAATGGTCTTGGATCATATTACTTTCTCTCTGGTAGCAAGTATTCCCTCAAGTTCTAATATGCTCCTTACTTATTCATTAGTCTCAGGTATATCCATTTGAGCTGTTTGATTTTGTCCCAATACTTTTTTGAGACTTTATACATGAAATGTGTTGTGGATTTGACAATGATCAGGTAGCTTCAATCCATAAGCTACACTACTTACTTTTTTGATTATTTGGTATGGCCCATAATACATAGGAGCTAACTTATTCATCTGTTACTGTTTCAATGATAAATTCTTATAAGGTTGTAGTTGGATGAAAACCTAGTCACCTCCTTTGAATTCTCCTTATGTGTGGTGCTAATCGACTTGCTACTTCATTCTATTGCATTCCATAGTTATATTTTCTTTTAACAAGTTAATAATTCTTTGGTTTTCCTCTAAGTGGTTCCTTACTGCTTGAAACTTAGAATTGTGTAGTGAAAAATACTTCCACTTGGGTGGTTCATATCCATATAGAGCTTGGAAGGGAATAATTTTAGTTGAAGTATGATAGGTGGTATTGTACCACCATTTTGCCAGTTGTATCCACTGATATCATTTGTTTTGTTTGTCGGTGATGAAACAACAGAGATAAGTTTCAAAACATTTATTTACAACTTTAGTTTGAGCATCGGTCTGAGGATGATAAGAAACAATTATGTTGAGAGATATTCCCGCTTGGTCCTAGAAATATTTCCAAAAATTTTCTTTAAATTTTGCATCTCTATCGTTGATAATAACCTTGGGAAAACCATGTAGTTTGTAAATGTTTTTAAAAAACACTTCCACAATTTTCTTGCTTGTGTTAGTTTTTTCTGATTGCCATGAAGTGGGCATACTTGATGAGTCTATCTACTACAAAAAATATCATGTCCTTACCATCAGACATAGGTATTCATTCAATGAAATCCATCAATATTTCCTCCCATGTGTTAATTTCAGTCTTCGCAGCCTGTCACTAGGGATCAACATGAGCTCTTACTATGTCTGGTTTTGTCAGATGTTTTGCACATGATATTCAACACAAAACATGTCATAAGTCTGTTCATTAGGAGCAACTCAGAAAGAGATATCCAACATATATCACACTCCAAAAACCAGCTCCCGGATTAGAAGAGATGACTGAATGAATGGTTGAGTCAAAGATCTCCCGTGCATCAGTTCAGGTATTGAATGATCTAGAAGAAGCTAGGAGATGTCAGTGGTTGGATTGTGATAGAGAAAGAGAGAACATAGTCTTTGAGGTCTATTTCTGTGTGGCTAATCCCCATATCAACATATGGTGAACTCATTTTGCTTTGATTGAAAGAGATATCCATGAATTTGTACAGAGGGCACTGTACATCGTTGACAGGGATATTGCTGGTGAAAATTTTACAGCTGCTGGTCTCAAGGTCCCTGATGTACTAGCAAGGGTGACAAAGATTGCTAATATGGAGATAATTTGTTTTTCAATAGTTATTTCTCTCTCATCATATTCGCATCAAAGGAATAACTTTACTCTGTCTCTGCATTCTAATTAAATAGGGGAACAAAGATGTTTCAACTAGAACGATCAATGATATATGCAGCAAGTTGTTTTTACATCTAAGACATTGTCCATGACCAGTAGGTTTTTCTTCAATGTTCAAGCAATAGAAAGAGCTTACTTCTGGTAGTTTTGATATTATTTTGACAAAATATCTATTGGGGAAGCATTGATTACTCTAGTTGTGAATAAATTGTTCTCGGTGGGCCAAGCTTCTTATCATATTGAGCACTTTAAAAGCTTTCAGTTGGCATTTCATCTGGTGATCAATTATGGGTTGCGTACTACATTCTAAGATAATTTCATAAATGGATGGTGTTGTCACCTCATTCAAATCCAAACCCATTGAGGGTAATTGTAATGGTGTTGGTGCTGACACTAACTATAGTACTAAAATCAATAGGGGAAGAAGGTGGAATTAAAGTGACAAAACTTGACTGTTACTGTAGATACTAGAAGAGCTTAAGGATTGGCTGTTGGTGTTCACAAATTTTCAATTGTTATTCTTCAGATGGTTATTTCTCTTACAATTGGTCCAAGGATATTTTATTTGGAGGGACTAAAACAGATGGGATTTTTGGCTTATCCAGACCATTTTTTCAAGTGTGGGTTTCATGGCAAGGATATGGAAAGTACTTTGCGACATTGGGATGTTTAGGCAATTCTAAAGGCTTGCAGTGACTCAAAATCTGGGAAAGAGAGTTTGGGACATTGCACTCCTCTTCTGAAACCTAACGCTTTTATGGAGGCAACTATGGATTGGATGCCTAGCAGAGCTAAAGTGGCGGCTACTTGTAATACAAGCAAAACTAAAAATTTTGCTTCAGTTGCCTTCATTGAGAAAAATGGTCGGGAGAGAGGTTCATTCAACATATACGGAACAACAAAAGCCAAAATTGACATGTTGAAGTGGAACTATAACTCGGAGTTGCTTGCTTCATTGGTGAGTCATATGATGAGTGGTCTAGCATCCAAATTTGGAGTTTTAGTAATTATCACTGGTATCTGAAACAAGAATGGAGGTACTTGGGAAAGAACAAGTTAATGTTTGCCTAGGACCTAGAAAGACCAATGCGTGCTATTTTTTGGACTGCATATGGATTAGTTCATTTGCTAAATCTCTGTTGGAGCAGTCCTGTTTATGATGAGTCTATAGCCATTGTGATTAATGGTGTGAATGTGCTTGTCACACCACTATCTTTATCTCTTGTGCCGCCTCCCATGTGTCACTTCAATGTCAAGTTTCAGTCTATTGTTTAGAGTGTCACTTTCACTTCTAGAGGTTTAGAGAGTCATTTGGCTGTAGGACTATCAGATGGAAATTTAAGTATTGTGAAATTTCCAAATATGGATATGTGGGATCAGTTGGAAGGAATTGTATATGAAAGTGTAAATGTTGATCCAGGCAGTCTTATTAAAATAGAGTTCGGTGATATCAGGCATCTAACATGGTTAGACACTTATGTTATTCTTGGGGTAATGCCTTGTGATGGTGATCAACCTTATTTATATTCAAATTTCATTTCTAATAACTGGAGAAAGTTTCCTCTAATGGGTGAGAGAAGTAATGAAGTGAGCATCCTTGTTGAAACAGAGCTTTTTTGCAACAATGTGGAAGAGGTGGAGCCGGGGTGTTTGTCATCTGGTGGTTGTGTTGTGAAGTCATCCATTCATATTGTTATAGAAAGCTCAGTGGTAGCCATTGCTGCAAATCCTATGACAAAATGTGAAGCTTTCATTCAACTCGGGAATGGTGATATTGTTTCATACATATAAAAAGAGGGAATAAATTTTTCACCTGCAGAGATGTATAAAAAGCAGCCAATTTAAAGGGATTTTTGTCATATTTCTCGTGGATGAATGCTATTCCTATTTATGATTATGGAAAGTTGAAGGTCTTGATATTGGGACTTGATGAAGATGGCATATTGCAGGTGAATGGTTAGGACGTGCTCATTGTGGCAAATATAGATGAAATATTCCATGGAGATGGATATTATGAGCCGATAGAAAATGGACAGTCACCTGTATTTTTGGAAACAAGCTGCAAAGTGAGAATAAAATTATCAGGAAAGGAAATAGTGACAGGCTCAAGGTATGGGAAAGGGGGGAAAAGTTGATTGGTATCATCAACAGGGATGAAGCTGTAGTAATCTTACAAACAGTTCGTGGGAACTTGGAAACAATATATCCACAAAATTTGGTTCTTCTAGCCATTGCTAGGGCTTTGGTAGACAAGCATTTCAAAGATGCAGTTTCATTGGTTAGGCAACATAGGATAAATTACAATATGATAGTTGATTACTGTGGTTGGAAATCTTTTGTTGGAGCAGCAAGACATCTACCGTTTGTTGATCAGGTTCCCTAAGCTCCATTATATTTACCTGACATAGTATTGCCTCAGCATGCACCATTGCTTGATGCTTATGCTTTGCAAGCATCAGATTCATATGCTTCTACGTATCAGAGACAGGCTCTGCCTCTTGCTGATCCATTGCCTATGAGGAATGGAGTGTTATTTGATATTGATTATCATGTGGTAGATCCAGGGCTTGAATATTTACACCGTAAAAGAGCAGGAGAACATGTTTTAGAGTGGAATTATCTCGATTATGTACTAAGAGAAGCTGATCATGCTAATGCTGCCTTTTGTAGAGCTGACTTCACATCTCCTCCTGGACGTTCATATTTACTAGCAATCAATGAAAAGTGTTTTAGCTATGACATAAACAACATTGAATTTTTGAAGGAGAGCTGGTAGTATTCAACTTGTTCAACGAAAAAATGGAAACTATTTCAGGAACCCAAGGCATCTACAGGGTGCAGGTAGAGGATGAGTTGATCAACACCCCAGATTATCCCTGATTTCCAGCGATGTTTCACAATAGACTTTGGCAATTCGACTTGTGGTAGAAGATTAATTGTTATGTAGAATATCTTCTAGATACATCGCATTAGGTTTCTTTATAATCGATGTTTCGAACCGGCAACGGTGGTTCATCTTCAAGATGTGAAAGATTGTTGAAAGACTGATCTCATTTTTCAAATATATAGAGATGTATGAGATGTTTAACCGACAGATATTGGAATTTGTTAATTATAATTATAATTTTTTTATTATTTTATTATTATTATTATTTTATTGTATTTGTTAAATTCCAAATAGAATAATAATAATAATAATAATAATAATAAATAATAATAATATATAAATAAAATAAAATAAAATAATAAAACAACTAAAATTATAATTAACAAATTCCAATATATGTCCGCTAAACATCTCATACATCTCTATATATTTGAAAAATGATATCAGTCTTTCAACAATCTTTGACATCCTGAAGATGAACCACCGTTGCTGGTTCGAAACGTCGATTATAAAGAGACCTAATGTGATGTATCCGGAAGATATTCTACATAATCATGAAACTCGCAGAAACCTCAAAGGCAAAAAATTAATTGTCTGTTTTTATTTTTGAGATTTAATTAGTTATTTTGTTATAATTTAATTTAGGTAATTTGACTGCATAAAAACATATTTAGGTTTTTGTTTGTTTTTTGTATTTTAATTATTTTGATTCCTACGTTTAGGAATCAATAATTAATATGTAATATTATATATAGGATTATTTTTAAAAAGATAGAGGTTCGATTTTTGCAACAGGAAGAAGCATTTGGACTATGTAAAGTTTTATTGAATATCATAATAAAGCAGTTTTTTCCCTTTAGGCCTAGGATTCATTGTGGTAATTAAATGTTCAGTATTTTTTTTCCCCTGTAATTCATTTACACATTATGTTTTTCTCCTTTGTTTCATCATTATCTAAGTGATATTTTAGGAATTAATCCATAAGGATGCTCCTTTCATGATGATTTTGTTGTTAGTTGTAATGGTAGTCGTAGCAGAATTCATCCGTTGCTAGATGCTATGTTGAGGAACCTCGTTATTCTCTTTCATCTAAAGTTGTTGTTGCAGATCCATCCTTTGTTTGATGCCTGCAAGGCAGCGGACTTTCTCGATTATGCTACTCACATTCACAATCTTTATCTGGCTGAACATGGCACTTAATTTGCCAAGTTTTACGGCAAAAAATGGCATCGACTCCATAGCCAATCATCCTTTCTTTTGTTGTTTCGACCCAAAAATTTCAAACAAAATCCCCGCACTCTATACCTAGCCTAAAATCCATATTTGATTTAGTCATCTCAACTAAGATTGATAAGAGCCCTCTCCTAACTTGGTAGGGCTAGCTACCATGTTAAGCTTGGTTTGTGGTTATCCTAAGATTGCCTCCCTTTAGCTCGAGGTCGATCTAGGCTCTAACACCATGTTTGATTTGGAATATGTAACGGATGTAGTATGCCAGGATTTGGAATATTTTCGTTCTTATTTCTCTAGAAAACATGTAACCCAGGATTTGGAATATTTCATTCTTATTTCTCTGGCAAACATCACATTCAACGACATACTTTTGGATTTCCTTCCTCATACCTTTCCAGTAGATTGATTGTTAGATGTTGTAGTAGGTTTTGAAGAATACAACATGTCCAACTATAGGAGAAATTTGGGATTCTTTTATATTTTTCATTCTAAATTTGGATCATGGAGTTAGATAAATTCTACCTTTGTACCATAATATGTCATTTTTCCATTCAAAGTTGGCATATTGACTGATATTTTCATCATAAAACCATCATCCACATCCTTTGAATACTCAACTTGTATTTCGTCTAACCAGTCAGGAACAACTACAAAGGCAACAGGTTGTTTATCATCATATTTCCGTGAGAGTGCATCAAATACAACATTTTACTTCCCATTTTTATGGAGTATTTCTAGGTTGAATGCGGAAGGCTTCTCCATCATTTTTATTATTATGTTGATAATGTTTTTTTTTTTTTTTTTTAAAGTAGGAATTGAAGACTATTTGTTACAGGTCTATTTGGGCACATCACTTCCGATGATCAGATCAGTACAAATAGGGCTCATCAAACCCTAATTTCAGTTGCTACATGCCCTAGACAAGTCATCATATTGAATGTTTTCATCCATAAAAGTTTCCTAGTTTGAAACCTTGCTGAAATGCCTCTTTGGGACACCAACGCAGCCTTGGTCAGGGGAAACTTCTCTGAATAGCAAGTAGGCCCATTCAGACTTGCATTGTAGAGCACTTAGGCCCACTTTAGCCTTTGCTAGGCGAGGATGAGCAAAATTTACATAGGATTCTAGGAATATTCCTTGATTCTAGAGCATTCTAGAAGGATGCCCAACTCTTATCTCATCCTATGAGCTCGATTTTGGATAGGCTATGGATCATTCAACCCTCTATCCTCTCATCCCTTTCCCTATGGAAACTAGCTATCCAATTATGGAAAACCATTCAATACCCAATTTATGACAAAACCACTTGCATTTCCCTATAAATTGACCACTCATCATAGTGATTAGGAGCCTAGAACTTGGATATTAGAGAGAAATATTATTGGTTTGAGACTTGAAATCATTGTCAAGTAATGTTATGCTGTTGGATTATGTGCTATTGGTGTGATTAGGGTTTGGACTAAGCTAGACGAATGACATGGGATTGAACCACATTGGGCGTAACTTCTCCTTCTATCAATCAATAAAGTTGTTTGTTCCTTTTACAATACTTTTGTCTATACCTATGATGAATGTATGTTCAAGTGTTGTTGATTCCATTTGTTTATAGTAGATAGATCATATGCTTTGATTTTTTTCACCTTCTGTTTATGTTGGTAGGTACCAATTGAGCGGATTCAGTTTGAGCGGGAGAAATATGAGCAATTCAAAGGAGATCAAAGGAAGAAAAGGATCACAAGTAGGTTCCTTTATCCTATCTTTATATTGTAGGAAAAGGTTAAACATCTTTACTTCTGTTGTTCTAAGTGTAACTACCCACTTAGGCAAGATGTACTTATCTGTAGGTATAAATTCCGTATATCAAATTGGTAACCATACTGGGGAATGACCATTATTCCTGGTACTTTACCCTTATCATATTACATCCTAGTAGACTTTACTTGACTTCATTGATCTATTTTCTGTCATTTTGAAGCTTTTTTGATAAAAAATTTGCATTGGAATGCCTATTCTAGGAATGTTCTATTACTAGTGCACCCTTGGTCAGGGGATAGTGCACTGGAGAGCACCCTTAGCTTAGAGACAATGATCTACAATGAACTATCTCCCACTCAGGGCTACGTTGATCCTTTTCAAGCCAAAAAACACATCTTTTGCTTGATTTTTCTAAAGTTGATTTTGATGTTGTTTGTTGAAATATCAATGTTTTCTATGGCTCTGAAATCGATTTGAATTTCCTTTCCTAGCTCTACTTTGACCTTGATTGTTTAGTGTTTCTTAAGATATTTCTTTATCATTATCAATTCATTATCAAAGTTAGCTTACATGGATTAGTCTTTACTTTTATGAAAAGTAATTGTCATAAAGTCTTCATTTCTTTGAAAAAGAAACTATCGTAAAGTCTTCATTTCTTTGAAAAAGAAACTATCGTAAAGTCTTCATTTCTTTGAAAAAGAAATTGTCGTAAAGTCTTCGTTTCTTATGATAAGCATTGATTGATTGTTTGTGCATTTAGTTTCTTTATGTTCATCTAAACATTAAAGGAATGAAAAGAAATACATGCTTAATGCATTTGCAAGTTTGTGTGTGCTTGTAGAAATGGTATAGGGAAATTTGCATTAGATGTGCTCTATGCTCTTTGTTTAGAAATTATGATTTCTTTATCCCTTTTAGTTACGATTTTCATTGTTTAGATAAAATGAAAAGAATGCTTATCATCTTAGTTGCATTCTGGGAGTTTCAGAAACATCATTTGGTGAACCTAAAACGAAAACTTTTAAACAAGATCAACTAAAATTTATCTCAATTAACCTAATGGAGCATTGTAACTTAACGCATAACATTTAGAGGTCTAGGTTAGAGACATGTTCCAACATTGTTAAACATAGAAGATTTCACTAACAGGCTGCGATACATTCTGAGTGTGATACCTCATTCCACGTACGTAAGTATATCGTAGCTTGTCCATGTACTTTCTCGTATATCGGGTGGTGTTTTAATACAAAAAGTATAAGGGCATGCTCTCACTGTGCAGTTTCGCATTAGACAACGCTGACATGGATTGGAACTCCAAGTACTTTTGGGTATATCTGGGAGGACTACATTAGGTTTCTATCCATCCATAGGTAACCAAGTCAGCTACCTTGTATAATGTGATACACCAAAAACAACATTCGGAGAGATTGCCTGCATGTATGTTAAGTCCTTGATTTACTGAGGAAGTATATTGCAGTTCATAGTTACTTGGTAATCCTTTTGCCTAGATTATCTCTCTTTTCTTTTGTTATGTTATTTTGATTAAAATAAAATTAATTGACCGCGGGTAACATCCTCCACATAACTCCTTAGTTGATCTTAGGTTGAGACATATGGCAACAACTCCAGAGTCCACTGATCAAGGAATTCCTTTTGATGGGAATCCTAGTCCTTTTCCTCCTTTCGGAAATATTAATGCTCCTTATATGGCTACATTGTCCCTTCTAGGACTTACCATCGGCTTACAATTATGGTTGTTCTCAACCTCCTTGGCCCCGCAATTGAATATTCCTACAACTGGACAAAATCAACATCTAGTTGATCCTAAAGTTGACCCTTTACCTTCTTCTTCAGTTGTTTCTTCCTCCCCTTCTTCCTCTTCACCTGGTGAAAGTATTGACACTAGTAACCAGGTGGATAAGAAGAAGAAGAAAGGGAAGAAGAAGAAGAAGAAGAAAATTCAACAAGGGAGCAACCAAGTAACCATTGCTTCGAATGCAACTTCTGATGAGAAAACATGTGATAAGCCTCACAAACTTTGATATCCTTGAAAACTTTGTACAGGAGACCATATTCTTCAAAATTGTTCTGGTATTCCTCAAATATTAGAAGAATGGTCTACTCGTTCACATCATTCTGTGTCATCAAATTCTGGAGATCATGCTCGTGACAAGCCATCAACTAGTGGTAGTAAGTTCATGGAAAGAAGGGTAAAGTTAAGTTTCCCTATAGGATATACGAAGGGAATCACCCCATTCACCTTTGTCCCTATCTGGATGAAGCCCAAAAAGTGTTGGATAACCATCCTACTTCTCTGCAGTTATTTCCATCTAGTTACAGGAGACTCTCCCTTAATCCTTCACTAGTTGATGAAGTGAATGAACCAAATCAACCGTCGGTCAAACCCTCTCTCTCTGAATGTGAATCCCATGAGGCCATACCTGACCAATCATAGGTTGAGGAAACAATTGATCTGATTTCACCTTCAGTGAATCATACCTTTCCCGTAGAGAGTGAGTATGATAGCACTCAAGTTCTTTTTGTTTCTTCAGATTCCAATGAGCTTGGAAGCAACCCTCCTGTTCCATCAAGACAGGAGGAAAAATCCTCCCATTCTCGTAACTCAAGGGGGTAATTCTCCTGTTATTACGGTACCCCCTGCAAGTAGTCTGGTCACTTCCTTTTATTGGAATCAATTGGAAGGATGTTGTATTCCTTCTTATGTGCCTTTCCAGATCATAGTACAGGTTTATAATATGATTGTATCTAGCACTATTATAGATGAAGGTGAATCCGTGAGTACCCTTTCCTCCACTACTTGGTAGGTGCTCCGTTCGCCACCACTTGTGCCTGTTACCCAGAATTGGTTGGCTTTTAACAGAGGAACCATTCAACCATTAGGGATCCTTCCTCATTTTCCTATTACTTTGGGAGGAAAAATTGGTTATCTCAATGTGATGGTAGTCCCAAGCCCTTTATATTACAATTTACTTCTTGGGAATGACTATGTTTATGACATGGGAGATATTGTGTCAACACTCTTTTGAGTGATGTGTTTCCCACTTGAAGGCATAATTGTCACCGTTGACTATTATAGATGAAGGTGAATCCATGAGTACCCTTTCCTCCACTACTTGGTAGGTGCTCGGTTCGCCACCACTTGTGCCTGTTACCCAGAATTTGTTGGATTTTAACAGAGGAACCAGTCAACCATTAGGGATCCTTCCTCATTTTCCTATTACTTTGGGAGGAAAAATTGTTTATCTCAATGTGATGGTAGTCCCAAGCCCTTTATATTACAATTTACTTCTTGGGCACGACTATGTTTATGACATGGGAGATATTGTTTCAACACTCTTTCGAGTGATGTGTTTCCCACTTGAAGGCATAATTGTCACCGTTGACTAGCTTTCATTTACAGGTCCAAATATGGCTTCCAGTCAACCATCTTCCCTAAACGGTCCTTTTGTCGCAATGGTATCTTCCCTGCCATAGATCAATTATGTGGCAACCCGTTCCATGCCTAAATCAACTGACGATCAATTCTGTGATGTTGTGCATTATGTACTGGGGCATTGGAACCAGATCTCTCTAATGGGTTCCTTGCTATGTATCCCTTCTAGAGCATTATTCTCCCATGTGATGAGAACCTCTTGGAAGTCATGACCTCTTATGGGTCATGATCAAGGAACTATGAGGATAGTTCCTGGTCTTGTGTCAACCTCATTAAAAATTTAAACAAAGGGTATGAGCATAGTTCCTCGTCTTGTGTCAAGCTTATTAAAAAATGAAACAAGGAATATGAGGATAGTTCTTTTACTCTGTCAACCTCATTAAAAAATGAAACAAGTCCCAGAGCATAGTTCCTTCTCTTGTGTCAAGATCATTAAAAAACGAAACAAGGAATCTGAGCAGAGTTCATTGTCTTGTGTCAAGCTCATTAAAAATGAATCCAGGTCCCCTGGAGCAAAGTTACAACTCGAGCCTTTGATTAGATATGGTAAAATCCCAGTTGAGTCTTTCACTTGATCTTGTAAATGAACCTTCATTCCATCCACCTGATAGCCACGAGTAGTCTACTTAGGTGAATGTAATGAAGCTTGAGGGGCATGCACCTAGAATTGATTCATCATGCTGGGGGCATGTAAACCAATCTCAAGCATAGTTTTTTCATGGTTCAAGCTTGTGTAAAAATGAACCAAGCTTGTGTAAAAATGAAACTGAATCCAAGCATAGTTTTTCATTTCAAGCTTGTGTAAACATGAAAATGAATCCAAGCATAGTTCCCTATGGTTCAAGCTTGTGTAAAAATGAGCACATCTCCATTTTAACCCTCATGATTGCCATTCTATCAGCCTCTTCCGTCAGATGAGCCTTGGTTTTTCTCCTTCCATCGTCACTATATGCTTGGCCAATGATACGCTTTCACTTGGTTGTTTTACCCTTTTTGAGGAACAATTGCAATGAGTGGTCATCATTCAAGAATGTCCTGATGATGGATCCCTGTTGGGATTTGAAACATTGATGAAAAATGGTTATTACTGTGGGTTCTCCGGTTACTAAATTAAAAGATATAAACCATAGATGTCTTAAATCCATAATCATTTCCCTATGCGGAGGGGATACATGGAGTGAAATCATTTTACTCGAAAAATTTAGGGTGAAGATAGCAAGAAGAGCTATAGAGATTAAAGCAGTTGACATTCATTTAATCTTCCCACTTCAAACTATTAAAAACTATTTAATACCCTCATTCAAGCTCTTCTACTATCATCATTCAAGAATGTATTGATGATGGATCCCTCTTGGTATTTGAAACATTGATGAAAAATGGTTATTATTGTGGGTTCTCTGGTTACTAAATTAAAAGATATAAACCACAGATGTCTTAAATCCAGAATTATTTCCCTATGCAGAGGGGATACATGGAGTGAAATCATTTTACTTGAAAAATTTAGGGTGAAGATAGCAAGAAGAGCTGCAGAGATTAAAGCAGCCGACATTCATTTAATCTTCCCACTTCAAACTATTAAAAACTATTTAATACCCTCATTCAAGCTCTTCTACTATCATCATTCAAGAATGTCCTGATGATGGATCCCTGTTGACATTTGAAATGTTGATGAAAAACGGTTATTACTGTGGGTTCTCCGGTTACTAAATTAAAATATATAAACCACAAATGTCTTAAATCTAGAATCATTTCCCTATGCGGAGGGGATACATGGAGTGAAATCATTTTACTCGAAAAATTTAGGGTGAAGATAGAAAGAAGAGCTATAGAGATTAGAGTAGCCGACATTCATTTAATCTTCCCACTTCAAACTATTAAAAACTATTTAATACCCTCATTCAAGCTCTTTTACTATCATCATTCAAGAATGTCTTGATGATGGATCCCTGTTGGAATTTGAAACATTGATGAAAAATGGTTATTACTGTGGGTTCTTTGGTTACTAAATTAAAAGATATAAACCACAAATTTCTTAAATCCAGAATCATTTCCCTATGTGGAAGGGATACATGGAGTGAAATCATTTTACTTGAAAAATTTAGGGTGAAGATAGCAAGAAGAGCTGTAAATATTAAAGCAGCCGACATTCATTTTATCTTCCCACTTCAAGCTATTAAAAACTATTTAATACCCTCATTCAAGATCTTCTACTATCATCATTCAAGAATGTCCTGATGATGGATCCCTGTTGGGATTTGAAACGTTGATGAAAAATGGTTATTACTGTGGGTTCTCCGGTTACTAAATTAAAAGATATAAACCATAGATGTCTTAAATCCATAATCATTTCCCTATGCAGAGGGGATACATGAAGTGAAATCATTTTACTCGAAAAATTTAGGGTGAAGATAGCAAGAAGAGCTGTAGAGATTAAAGAAGCCAACATTCATTTAATATTCCCACTTCAAACTTAAAAAAACTATTTAATACCCTCATTCAAGCTCTTCTACTATCATCATTCAAGAATGTCATGATGATGGCTCCCCATTGGGATTCGAAACGTTGATGAAAAATGGTTATTACTGTGGGTTCTCCAGTTACTAAATTAAAAGATATAAACCACAGATTTCTTAAATCCAAAATCATTTCCCTATGGGATACATGGAGTGAAATCATTTTACTCAAAAAAATTAGGGTGAAGATAGCAAGAAGAGTTGTAGAGATTAAAGCAGCCGACATTTATTTAATCTTCCCACTTCAAACTATTAAAAACTATACTCTCATTCAAGCTCTTCTACCATCATCATTTAAGAATTTCCTGATGATGGATCCCTGTTGGGATTTGAAACATTGATGAAAAATGGTTATTACTGTGGGTTCTCCGGTTACTAAATTAAAAGATATAAACCACATATGTCTTAAATCCAGAATCATTTCCCTATGTGGAGGGGATACATGGAGTTGAATCATTTTACTTGAAAAATTTAGGGTGAAGATAGCAAGAAGAGCTACAGAGATTAAAGCAGATGACATTCATTTAATCTTCCCACTTCAAACTATTAAAAGCTATTTAATACCCTCATTCAAGCTCTTCTACTATCATCATTCAAGAATGTCCTGATGATGGATCCCTGTTGGGATTTGAAATGTTGATGAAAAATGGTTATTACCGTGGGTTCTTCGGTTACTAAATTAAAAAATAAATCAACATGTTTTGAGAAGTTCCAACATCACCAAAACCAGTTGCTATCCTAGACACCACTCATTCCTTGAGGATGAGTCATCTTTAAGCTCTTTTCTGACTCATAAAAAATGAAAAGATCATCGAGTATTTTCCTTTTTTGACTCATTAAAAGAAAATAAAAATAGGGGGCCTGTTTTCAATCCCTTTTCCAGACTGAGATTGATTACTAACAAAAAAGGAATACGTTGATCGAACATGGTTAATAGGTTCTCCCTTGTATTATTTTATGCTTTTGCAGACTTGAGAGACAAATTTACGAAAAATAACTTATTGAGTTTTCTTTTTGTTAATTTTAAAACTCTCTAAATATGAAAAGGATCAAGTTCTCATTGTTGTTAAAATCGTTAAAGCATCAAATAGCGAAAAAATTGTCCATCATGACAAGACCGAGTTTCACTTTTTCTAGACTCATTAAAACATCACATAGCGATGGATTCACCCAAAGGGTGGAATTATAGTACAAGCATATGTTATGTTCCTCAAGCTTGTTTAAAAAAATAAAGAGGTACTGGTCAACAATGACTGGGGAAATGGGAAAAGGGATAAATCACTTTATGGTAGAAAGTCGCTCTTGAACATGACACTTTCACTTCATCTCTGTGGCTATTTGGGTTGGGTTATCCGCTTGATGGTTATCATACCTATGGTCTATAACACCATCCATCACTTTGGTTTTAGGTTAATGATGCAAATTCATTAAGTGTCACCGACATGTTCAAAAGAAGTCACTCAGTAAACTTCATCCTTTGCAATACTCATAAACCTTCATTTTAATGACCGCCATTCATGAACATTGTGTCGTTAGTCACATTCTGTCTTCAAAATCATTTCGCTCATTTCATGTTGTTGATGGGGGATACATCAAGGCCCTCCTGCAACGAGTTGCTTCTTGTCAACATCACCACATTATCTAGGAAGTTGACTTAGAAACACCCTTCCAGTACCTTAAGGCTTGCATACATCGATGGCAAGTTTCTCACTTTCAGCGACAGGTTGACATCACAAGCCTTCGACCAAAATACTTTGTATAGTGTTCGACATTAAAACATCTATCCACACCATGCAGAATGTACTGAAGTACCTTGAGAATCATTAACATTATCAGTGATTTCTCTCACGTTTGTTAACAACTTAGATCATTGGCTGGTAATCAGATGGTGTCTTCCCATGTTTGACTTCAGATCACATTTTCTCATGGTTAGACTCATACTTGAGTGAACGATTAGACAAGATAGAAGACCCCAGATCTAGTTTCATCCATTTAGGCTGCCATTTCAAGAGAGTATTAAATCATCTGTACGATGGCTTTCCATAGATGGTCATCCTATCATGGGTCTATATATGTAGACGACTATTTGATTTATGTACATATAATGAAAAGTTTATGTGCTGAGTATGGGTATGCCTTCCCTCAACAATTTATGAAAAATTCAAAGATATCATGATATTATGTATTGTAATTGATGCAGGTCACCATCCACTTTAGATCCTCCTCATCACATCATAAAGCATATCACTCAACATTATCATTTTCGACTTCATGCTTTAGGGGACAACTGTTATAGGTCTATTTGGGCATATCACTCCTGAAGATCAGATCAATACAAATAGGTCTCATCAAACCCTAATTTTAGTTGCTACATGCCCTAGACAAGTCATCATATTGAATGTTTTCATCCATGAAAGTTTCCTAGTTTGAAACCCTGTTGAAATGCCTCTTTGGGACACCAACATAGCCTTAGTCAGGGGCAACTGCTCTACATAATAGGTAGGCCCATTCAAACCTACATTGCAGAGCACTTAGGCCCACTTTAGCCTGCACTATTCGAGGATGAGAGAAATTGACATAGGATTCTAGGAATATTCCTTGATTCTAGAGCATTTTAGAAGGATGCCCAACTCTTATCTCATCCTATGAGCTAGATTTTGGATAGGCTATGGATCATTCAACCCTCTATCCTCTCATCTTTTTCCCCATGGAAACTAACTATCCAATTATGGAAAACCATTAAATACCCAATCTATGACAAAGCCACTTGCATTTCCCTATAAATTGACCACTCATCATAGTCATCAGTGTTAGAGTCGGTCTAGCTATCCCTCCATCAGAGATCAATAGCTCTTTTTTGCATTTCATCTTTTAAGTGTCCCATCCGTTTGATCAGTTGAATTTCGTTAGGCATGCCATAACTCTGATGGAGTGGTTTTGTGTCACTTATTCCCCTCGTGCTTGGCATTGCTAGTTCAGGTTTATTCATTAAAATAAAGTTTTCCAAGGTCATACACAATCATGTTTTAATTTTTGAGGTCTTAGGTCTAGGGTTGAGCCATTTTTGTCTTGCAAAGTATTAGGAGACCAGCAGGCCAGAGGGATGTCTTTGATCGATCATCATTTCAATAATTTTCATTATTGTATAGTTGAATTAGGACTTTTCTTCAAAACTCTGTTTTGAAGATAAGTCGCCTTCTCATTTTTTGTAAGAAATTGTCAAAATTTTCAATCCTTCAAATGTTCAAGTGCAGCCTTGGTCTCCTTTGCCAAAGTATGTTACAGCTATCCCTGCAAACAAAAATCAACAAAGAGCTTCAGTTCAAACCTCAGAAAAGCAAAAGGAAATAAAAAACCATCATTGTATTAATAGACCAAAAGTGAAAGTGCCCAAACTTTACAAAGTGGGGTTTGAAGTTAATTTATTCAAATGAGATATTTTGTGGGTGTATATAAAGTGAAACAAGTCTTTTACTTCACCACATATCCAAGCAAGAAGCATTTGTCAAGAGTGGAGGGCGAAAAACCTAGTTTCAAACCCTAGAGGCAGAGTGGAGGTGCACGCTACGCATAGGATTGGTGCGCTACGCACTGGGCGTGCATTTCCTGTGTAAATCAACACAGGTGCTACACACAGGGAGGTGCGCTACGCATCCATTCCAGTGGTGTGTTTTGTGCCTAAAACTCATCAAATCACCCCGACAACTACAAGTAGGTGTCTCCTTTGACTCAAGCATCAAGTTGAATGGTGTTTAATGTGTGTTTGAGAGAAATGCAAGTGATGTTGGGTTTAAGAAAATAAATCAAACCCTAGGCCCTTGTTGAGACTTTGTATAGGGTATTAATAGCATTGTAAACATTGTAGACAGTAGCACTTCATACCACAACATCTTTGTGATTGTTTATGCCCAAATATAGCAAACAAAATACTCATTATGGCAGAATATTTATGATGCTTCAAACTAGTTTTTTGAGGATACATTGAAATTGAGATTTCTTCACACCTACAACATACACATTGCAGAGCTCCTATTGCACCTATTTTGTTCTCAAAACCATGTCAGATTCAGAGTCATCCTATGAGCAAGAAAATGAAAGTGATTCCACCACGGAGGGAAATGTGCCACAAAGACCTCGTAAAGGTGGCAAAGGTGGTAAACATCTCAGAGAAGAACCCACTTCTATGGTACAATTACAAGCTTGCCCACTTGCCATGGATTGCTTTCGCCACCAATCATGCTATCATTTTTGTGAGCTAATTTCACAGTTCAGCATCATCGTGAATTAGCTCGCTTGTTTGTTCTCCATTTACATGATGGCCATGTGAAACTTGCTGGAGTTAATTTCATTTTGTCACCAGAAACCATTGCAGAGGCCACGGGAATTCCGAATATCAGGGAGCAATGGAATAAGCGTCAGCAACTAGAGAAATCATATTATGAGCCATATATTAAACCAGGGTATATAAGGCACTTGAGTAGAGTTTTTCCCTTCCACTACCTGAATGATCGGTTTGCACCTTTGATGAAACTTATCATCCGATATTTCAGTTGTGAGGGCAGATTCTCACGTCTTTATGCATACCATGTCCGTTTATTGATGCATTTTACAAGGGTGCACCTGATGAACATCCCATATTTTATGTTTCGCAAAATAGAGAGGATGGTGCCTTTAGTGCAAAAGAAGAGCCCATCACAGCAGCACAGGAGCATATACCATTATGCATTGATCAAAATCGTGGTGATTCATCAGCTGGCACAGCAGGGCATTGCATGGGAGGCTTTTATTGCTCATGACCTTTTCACAGCACCTCAGCCACCACTAGAGTTGGTTCATGATGAGGGAGGGCCTTCACAGCAGCTTGACATTCCTGAGACTGATCATGTTGATGCTCCCGTATATGTGACATATCAGAAAGGCCACAGGGCCTTATTTGCAGCCGCACGACAAGTACTATCTCCACCCGGGGTGGAAGGGGTCTCGTTGACACCATCAGCAGAGCAAGTATTATCTCCACATCATGTGGAAGGGGTCTTGCTTCCATCTACAACACAGGTACAGAGTCAGGACAGGGTCAAGAGACCCATGGTTGACGAGGGTCCTTCAGGAGGCCAGGACACGGATATCATTGATGTTGATGCTAGCTCTCCTAGCTGAGAGCTAAAGGAGATCATCCGAGAACAAAGGGCCGAGAATGAGTCGCTGCAAAAGAAATTGCAGATGAATAAATGGGTGATAAACTACCTAGAGCAGCGCAACAAGCAGTTGGAAGATGAGCATAAACTGTATAAGCTGCGGAAGATCCGCGAAGACTGGGAATTGGCCCGAAGGAGACCCAGTGATTTGACACCTATTGATAGGGAATCAATGCTCATCTAGGTCAACGCTCATCTAGAGAAGTTGTTGGTGAAGGAAAATAGGGACAAGGACATGCTTCGTCACATGAAGACTCACTATTGGGCTCGCATGCATGTTTGCAAAGCGAGAATCAAGGTCCTCAAAAGGCATTTGAGCAAAGTACAAAAACAACACAAAAGGCCTGATTCGCTTCGAGTTTTGGCCGAGGCTTCACTCGTTGAGCATGATACATGATGGAGGGTCTTCACTCCAATTTTGGGCACATTTGGAGAAAATGTTTTCATTTCAAAAATTTTGGCTTAAGAAACAGGTTTTTGGGTTCTACGTGTAGTGCGCAGCGCACTCCCCTGAAGATTGGGAGGTCCAATTGACAAATGGGTTGTAGTTTTGGATTTTTCATGAAGAAATACACTTTTACAGCTAATGCCAAGGCATTCCATCAAGTTCTGGGTGGTCAAAATTTCCAAAAACATCATGAAAACCACCTTGCTGCCACCTTTTCCAGCTGCAGGTAGTACCTCTGGGAGAATTCAGTTTTGAGGGGGACAATGAGCTCTAAATTGGAAAATCCCACTTGGGTTGGAAAGTAGACATCCAGGCCTTTCCAACGAGCTATCATGAGTTCAATTTAAATGTTAGGAAGTGCTCCAAAAATAGGCTCAAAGGGGCACTACGCATAGGGATCAGGGGCGCTACACATACAGTTTTTGGCCTAGATTTTCACCTTCAGCTCAAGAATTCGGCTAGTTTCTACCAGTTTCACTCTTTGATGTAAGTTTTCACCCTATATGACGTAATTTGATGCATGTAAGGTAATATGGCACTTATCTACCTTCTTCTAGAGGATTCATTCATAAATTAGCAAGAAATCCATGTAATGAATCAGTTTCCTTCTTTTTAGAGGCAGGTTGTTTGGTCATCTAGATTCTTGCTCCATGTTTAGAATTTGTTCAAACTGCTCCTAGAAGGAGGAGCTCGACCCCTAGAGGTTAGGGAATGGGTTAGCTTGGTCTATATATGTAAATTTTCAGTCAGTTGGAGAGGTTGGACTCTTGGGATAGCTTGAGACTATATTGTACATATTTTATCAGTATTTTTGGCAAAGGAAAGACCAGGGTTTTGCAGCACTATTTGGGATCCATGTGGCTTTATGTCTTGATGGTGTTTTTCTCTCAGTACTTGTAAGTTGTGTATGTGAATCATTATCTCTATTGAATCTTCTCTTATTAAGCAAATGAAGTGTTAAGGTAGAATCCATGAAATTGCTATGCTCTGCCTTTAAATTTGTTTAATATTCTATGTTTTCTTCAGTTTAAGGAGAATCCTTGAGACCCCTTGCTCTCCTTAGCCTCTCATCGGTCTGATCTATCCATCTCACCTGCTTTAAGGCATCAAAACAATTGCCTATCTTGCCCTAAGTGGACCTCTGCAAAAACTGTGCCTCATCCCCGCACCCAAAATTGCCTTTCCCTTGTTTTCAACAAAATCATAAAAAATCAATCCTAAACTCTTTGTATTTAATACCTAGCCTAAAATCAGTCATCAATTTGGTCATCTCGAGCCTTTTCGATTACCTTTTTCCAAGTTTGACCCAGAGAGAGCCCTCTCCTGTCCTCGTAGGGCTAGCTACGAGGCTGAGCGTGGTTTGATGTGGCCTTGAGTCTTGCCTTATTTCAGCCTAAGGCAGATTTGAGCACTAACAATCAGGAGGCTAGAACTTGGATATTATAGAGAAATAATGTTGGTTTGAGACTTGAAATCATTTTCAATTAATGTTATGCTGTTGGATTGATGTGTTATTGGTGTGATGAGGGTTTGGACTAAGCTAGATGAGTGACACGGGATTGAGCCATGTTGGGCATGGAATCCCCCCAAGGCATGTTTTGGGGCTTAAAGCCCAAGTTTTGACTAAGTCCATTGTAAAGACTCTGTGATTTATGGGCACAGAGTGTGAAGTTATAATAGAGTCACAAGGTTGTCCACCCTTGTTTTTGTAATGTAATGTCGGTTTGAAAGATCTACCCATGGTTCGTGGACCATGGGATTGTATAAATAGATCAAGGCTCTAAGTGTAAAAAGGGAATAAGAAGGGATAAATGAATCGAAGGAATTGATGAAGCATTGAGTCAAAGTGTAAGTCATGTCTTCGGGTCATAGAGTAGGAAAAGGATCTGCAGCTAACTGCGCAAAGGCCTAGTAGTCCGTAGCTGAGTACGTAGACCCCTGCAGCTGAGTGCACAGGGTAGGTCGAGTCTGTAACTGTTGGAAGAATTAATAAAAGAGAAGTTTTCCCATATTTCTATGTAACTTTTCTTGTTTTATGTATCATTGGGTATGAATTGCAAGTTTACCATTTATTTCCTGCACGAACTCATATGAATATGCTGAATAAGTAAATATAATATAAGGCATCTGTTTACAAGAAGATAAATAACTATTATAAGAAGATGAGTAAGGTCTTGGGTGTGACTTAGAGAAATAGTGTAGATCACTGCTCCCGCAGCGTGAAAGCCCCATAGCCCCTGGTTAGGGCTGTGCGTAGGCGAATATATCAGAGCACGAAGGCCAGGGAAGTGCATGAAGTAACCTGCGAGTAGGTACTCACAGTTGGACCAAATCAACCCCTTAGACATCTCAAGGGTGCAGAAACCTGGCTCCAGCACCCCCCCATACTACTTCGAGTGAGACTTCAGTTTGCACTCTGGAGACTGTTACCGAAAGGGCCAACAATACAGGGATTTGTTTGGCTAATTAACTCCGAACCTGGGTCAGGCCCCAACAAGCCAACAAGCCACATTGGGTGTAACTTCTCCTTCTATCAATCAATAAAATTGTTTGTTCCTTTTCCAATAATTTTGTCTATACCTATGATCAATGTATGTTCAAATGTTGTCGATTCCATTTGTTTATAGTAGATATTTCATATGCTTTGATTGTTGTGGTCTTTTGTTTATGTTGGCAGGTACCAATTGAGCAAATTCAGTTTGAGGGGGAGCAACATGAGAAATTCAAAGGAGATCAAAGGAAGTGAAGGATCACAAGTAGGTTCCTTTATCTTATCTGTCTATTTTAGGAAAAGGTTAAACATCTTTACTTATGTTGTTCTAAGTGTAACTAACCACTTAGGGAAGATGTACATATCCATAGGTATAAATTATGTATAACACTATTGTGGTTGGTTTGGATTAAGAACTTATTTCCGAGCAGGTACTGTCACTATTTACTTAATGCATGTATGATGTCAAGCATCTCCTTTTGGTAAGTCGACTTCAAGATTTCATGTTTGTTAAGCTTCCTGCTTTCGAAGGCTATAGGATGTTTGTCTTGCATTAATACTGCTCCAGTTCCATATCCTGAAGCATGACATTCGACTACAAATGGTTTGGAGAAATCCAGAGTTGCTAGTACCGATGTGGTTGAAATTACCCTTTTTAAATTCTCAAAGCATTCATCTCCTTATTTATTCCATTGGAAAGTATTTATTTTTAATAAGTTTGTCAGTGGCACAGTTAAATCTGCATAGTTCTTTATGAACATTCTTTAATACATAATTAAACCTAGAAATCCTCCTAGTTTTGATATGTTCTTGGGTTTAGTCTATTCTTTAATCACTTTAATTTTGTTTGCATCCACTTTGACGCCTTCTTTGGATATGACATGTACCAGATTTCAAATTCCTTTTGCCCAAAGGTACATTTTGATAACTTTGCATAAAATTGATTATTCTCCAATATGAAAAGTACTTCTTCTAGATGCTGGAGGTGCTCCATCCATGTTCTTATGTAGACAAAGATATCATCAAATAAGACCAATAAGAATTTTTGCAAGTATGGGTGGAAGAGTTCGTTCATGGTTGCCTGGAAGGTGGTTGGTGCATTTGCTAAATCAAATGGCATTACCTTAAACTTGTAGTGACCTTCATGAGTTATGAACACAGTGTTCTCAACGTCTTCTAATCTTACTCGAATTTGATAGTAGCTTGACCTCAAATCCAATTTTGAAAAATATTCTGTGCCATGGAGTTCGTCTAGAAACTCATCAATAAATGGAATGGGAAATTTATGTTTAATAGTAATTTTGTTTAATCCTCGATAATCTATACATAACCAGAAGGATCTGTCCTTCTTCCTAACGAACAATACTGGTGCAACATATGGACTTCTTCTTTTCATAATGAATCCACACTTTAATAGATCTTGTATCAGCCTTTCTATTTCTATTCTATGATGATGGGGGTAGCAATATGGTTTTACATTTACTGGTGTCAAATTTTCTGACTTTAATGATGTGTTCAATATTCCTTTCAGGAGGTAATTTCACCTGTAATTCTTGAAATACCTTGTCATATTTATGGATTAAGGATGTAACTTTAGTCTGTTAGTGAATCCCTTCTATCGATAATAACTCTAACTTTTGGAATTATGCAAAAAATACCATAGCTCCCTTGTGAATACGTTTCTTCATTTGCTGAACAAAAATGATTTGGGTAGGAGGGGCTTGGAATCCGAACAACTTATACTTTATTCCATCCATTTTGAACTTAATGAATGGTTTTTGGTGATTTGTAGAGTACGTCCCTAGTGTTTGTAACCATTATACTACTAAGACAACATCTACACCTCCTAATGGAACTGCATAAAAAATGGATTCCATTTCGTAGTCGTTTAGTTTCATCTAAAATTTATGACACTTTCCTACTCCACCTATTCTTTTCCCATCTGCCACCATAACTTTTAAATCTACTACAGGATAGGCAAAAATGTTTATCCTTTTTGCGACATTGACATATATAAAATTGTGTGTACTTCTTGAATCTATTAACACAATAACGTTCTGCTTCTTAATATGTCCTTTAAGATTTAATGTTTTTAGTTGAGCTATCCCTGTGATAGATGCCAGAGAAATTATTGGCATGTTTTATTCTTCTGGATCTGGATTAAGAGTCTTGCTTCCTTCGTTGGTTTCCCCATTGGAGTTACTATATGAAGATTCCTCTTATTTCTTTGCTTCGTAGTTCTAAAGTTTTAAATTCATAGTGCATCTGTGTCTCGGAGAATATTTATCTCCACATGTCTACGTTTTCCATATTTTTTTCTTTCGAAATTTGACTATTGTTTTCCTTCTTCACGTAGCGATGGTGGAATGTACTTACCATATTTTCCAAAGAAGACTTACTTGACTTTCCTTTTGAGTAGTTGCTTGATTTTTCATTACTAAAATATGGTGTTTTATGGAATTTATACTTTCATTCAATAGTTATTGTTGCATGTTTAGGCTTTTTAGTGGACTTAGGTTTATATAGTTTTAATTATTCTCAAATTCACTCTTTAAGCTCACATCTATACTTTTTTAGCATTTCTTCATCGGAGAAACCCCTTTGTCTTATAGCTAATACTTCCCACTCATGGGTGTATTCGCATATAGATCCTTTTGTTTGAGGTGAACGATTTTTTCGTTAAAATCGTCTTCTTCTTCTTCAAGGAACCTTTTGAGCACGATGTCCATAATTTTTTTCCAATTGAATGAATGAGCCTCACATATGCTAGACCACCATAGGAACCAATTGTATGCTTCATTTGTTAGGTTGTTGGATGTGGTCATAATCTTCTCTTGTTCTCCTATTGGTGGGTTTGCCTCAAAAATGACATCCATTTTATTTATCCACACAATGGATCACCTATGGTCCTTAACATCATACTTAGGTAATTCCCTTTTAATTTTTTGGTAGTCTCTTTCGGGAAACTTTGTATAGTATTGACTTCCAAGGAACTGTACATGAAATATTTGTGGGACTTTGTGCATCGACAAAAAATCATGACGGGGAAAAAATTCACCTTCTGAAGTCATGGTACTTTGTGGTGATTCTTGAGTGATTAAGGGATTAAAAGATGGATTGCCTCCTCCCATTAAATGGCTCATCCTTTTCTCTATTTTTTTGATATTATTTTCCATTTGGTCTTGAGTACTAATTATCCTATCTTGGCCTTTCCGAATTCATCCTGCTTCTTTTTGACAATATCAAGGTGTTGGTGCATTCTATTGAGTTCCTCCTGAATTTTTCGTGAATTCGTATTGTCAATGCTACTCACAATTTTGTTCTTCTTTTACTTGCTAGACCCTTTTTTAATTAAATTAATTATAAGTTTTATATATATATATATATATAGATATTATATATATAACTTTATTTAAATTTACTATATAATAACTATATAGTATATATTTTTAATATATGGTAAGTTTATTATGAAATCTGTGGACGACGTAATGTTTTTCGTTGGTCAACAACAAAGGTCAACTATGAATCATGATGTCACAGAAGATCAGAATGATGCGGTGGATAACAGACTGTCAGGGTAGGAGGATGTGGGTAAGGGTTGTCAGGTTTGTAGTCTCATTATGAAGACATGATGAACTGATTTCAAGGCCAGGAGTGATGGGGACCCTGCAACATAGCCAACAAAAATGTTAATAGGATCGATCACAACAACAAAGTGGGAGAGCGAGTGGTGGGGAAGTCGAAGAAGAAGTGAGGTGAGTTTGAACATAAATGGAGAATTCTGATGGTAGACAAAGAACCATTGTCAAGGATATGATACCACTGCTAAGAAAACCTGTCATGTGCATTGTATTTCCTTCACATTTACACTTTGTAAATTTATAATATTTTTTATTAAACTTGAATATTGAATGATGAATTACAATTCCTTGGGTGGTTGAACTTAATATGCGTTGACATGCCACAAGGTTCTTTTTGAACAACAATTCCCTTTCATAATTAATGGACAATTAATTAATTAAATTATTAATTATTGATACTTTATGATTTCATATTCAATTACTATTTAGTTTATGACTTATTTATATACGTAGTTTATGAATATTTATTCATAACATTTCCTCAAGTACTGTGTTGCCCCAATAAAAATCATGACCTCAGAAACATTAGTAGGCAACGACCATTTCATGACGGTCTCCATCTTGGAAGGATATATCTTCATCTCTCCTCCATCGATCACATACCCCAAATACACCAAAGGCTACTGTGTAAACTCACACTTCTTGAGATTTTCTAGCAACTAGTGCTTCTTCAATGTTTCCATCACCTGCGTTAAATGTGAAATATGCTCCTCCCAGGTAACGTTATATACCAATCTATAATCCAAATAGACAATAAAACATGAATCTATAAAAGGGAGCAATACATCATTCATTAATTTCATAAACGTAATTGGTGCATTACATAGGCCAAATATAATAACTAACTACTCATACAAACCTTGCTTAGTTTTGAAGGAATTATTCCATTTATCTTCTTCTTTGACTCAAACCTGGTGATATCTAGACTTCAAGTACAACTTGGTGAAGTATTTTTCTTGCTGCAACTGATCCAATAAATCATCTATCTTGGGCAAGGGGTATCTGTTCTTCAGTGTGATTTTTTTCAATTCCTTGTAATATATACACATCAACCAAGTCCCATCCTCCTTTTGCACAATGATGATGGGTGACCTACATGGTGATGTACTTGGTAGAATGATACCCTATTCCAGCAATTGCTACACTGTTTCATCACCTCACTTTATTCTATAATATATTGCCTATACAACCCAATATTTGTAAACATGGAGTCTGGATATAGCTGGATCTCATGTTCCACTTATCTATTAGGTGGTAACCTTTTAGGCTCTTAGAACACATCCTTGTAGGCCTATAATAAATCCTCCAATTTTTCTTAGTACACCCCTCCAAGGATTCCTTTCCTCTTATTGACTCCTCTTTAGACTAAATTTATCTTAAAAAAAATAAAACATACTTCTTGCTACAATTGATCAATTTCTTGGCTTGGTTGGAACTTACCAGTGAAATTTTCAACTTGCCTTTGTGCGCATTGATGATGAATGATTTTCCATCCTTGATGAGAAGGTACTGGTTAGCTCTCCTCATGAATGTTTCCTTGCACATGTACATGTATGGACTCCCAAACATGACTCCACATACATCAAGGGGAACCACACCTAGATCTACTTCATCATTAAAATCAACAATGAGAGCAAATATAATTTTACATTGCTTTGTTACCTTCAACTATAGATCCTTATTTACCCATCCTAGTGGATATGGGTTTATATGGTCACAAATTTCCAGCCCCAACTTCTTGACCAACACTGTTGCAATTAGATTTTCTTATGATCCTAAGTCAAACAGAGCATCAATATTTTTCTTGACCTGTATATTTATATGGAAGGTTTTGGTCATTTCTTTCTCTTCCTGTTGCTGAAGGCTACTCAAATTCACCTCTTTCTGCACTAACGATCTTCTCATCCACATCAGAGTTTCTTTCAACTTGGTTTCTCGAATTCGCAGCCATGAGATTCTTCTTCTTATTACCTTTCTTCTTGTTCTTCTAGTTTAGCTCTAGATACAACTTCCAACACTTCTCCTTTGTATGGCCATCAATGTTGCAATGGTTTCTAGGATCTTTGCATTGGTGTACTGTGGCTACCATATTTTTATATTTCCCCCTTTTTTCTTCTTCTTCCCCTCCTTAGAAGCTTCTTGTTGCTCCTTCTTCTTCGATCAACTTGATTGTGCTCTTTTCAGGCCTAGGTTCCTTATGTACTATTCCTGTACACAAGCCTCATACACTGATTTTGGATTGGACACCATCACTTGTTCATGCAGATGGTGGTGCATGCCCCCTAAATACTTGAGGAGGACATCTGGGTTCCTTGCAAAGATACCCAACATTATAGCCATCTTTCTAAATTCTATGGTGTGCTCTTGCATGATTTGGCCTCACTTTTTCCTGAAGTAATGCCATCAGATTCACTGGCCCTCCATGTACCCAATGGGATAAAATTGTGACTTAATTAGGGTTTTGAAATCTTCCCACTTAGTCACTGGAGGTTCTCCCTCCAACCTCAGGGTTTCTGTGTGGCTCTCCCATCAAGTTAGTGCATGACCCTCTAATTTCAGCCCTACAAATGAGATCTTTTTCCCTTAGTCAATCTGATGGACAGTGAAATAAACTTCCAGTTGCTGCAATCAGTGATTCAAATTTAGAGCGTCAATCTTGCTGTGATATGGTTTTATATCGAATTTTTCTTCCATTTAAAACAGGGACTATGATTTGTTCACAACAATCAAACTGAGTTGATTTTTTTCGGGTTCTTTCTTTGACTAGTTCTCTGTTTCCCCCCGATCTTCTAATCTCAGTTCTGATTTATCCTTTGTATTTGAAACCTCATATTGTCAAAATATCCCCAAATTTCTATTGAAGGTCACCATGAGGAAGTTTAAATTGTGGTTGATATATGCAACTTGTTGTTCCAACTGCGTAAACCTCACCTCTGTAGGATCATGAGGTTTGTTTACAAATTCATTGGCCATGATTAGGGTTTTACGATTTTCGGCCCCATCGATATAGATCCATGAAATCTCCAAAAAATACCCAAACAAACTGGCTTTGATACCAAATGATCCATAAAATTCCATGAATATTCCACTGAATAGTTCGTCACAACAAATATGACAATATTATATTAAAAATATGAAATTCTACACTATTGCAATTTTATTTAATTTCTAGATTTGCAGATTTTACTTTAATTAGTGCATGCATGCACATGGAAATTATGCAGAAAAGTAGAGAATGAAAAAATAAGCTCACACATAGGACACAAGATATGCTCTATGGGAAAACCTTTCGGGAGAAAACCCAGTTAGAAAGCGAGGTCACTTCACTCTCTTTTTCTGTTTGGAAATATGGCTACAAGTAAAAAGAAGTAATGTCTGTGGCCCGTGGGATGCTACAATGCAAAAATTCTATCTGTGTTCTCTACCTCCTCTCTCTCCTAGCTGTCTTTTCTCAACTATGGAATGAAATTCTCTCGAAAGAATGGAATGCCTCTTCCTCCTAGTGGCCCAGTTACAACACAACTCGATAGCCTACTACTAGTTAAGTTTGACTAAATCAACTCTTAACTAGAGTTATAGAATAGAATATTCTAGAGTATTTTACATAAAAAATATGTGGCGATCCCATTTTCCATGAATAATGGGGCTTGACGTGGCATCCTCCCAAATTATAGGCGTGAAAATAGGAAAGTTAACTTCCAAGTGACATAACTTTTGCATACAGACCCCGATTGACACAATTTTTACACCATTCAAAATATTGGAAATGATTTTGTGTTAAAGTGGGAAATTTTTGTCCCAAAAAATGTCATTTTATGTCTCAAAACACTCCCATAAGGTTTCAGACCCATTTTGCCAAACTGGGTCTCGTCGGTAAAAACGGTCTCGTGAGTCAATTCCTCCACTTTTTCCACTTCGAATGCATCGATATGGATCACAAACAATATAATGATCCGATCCAGATAAATATTCATGTTTTGTTTTTATAGTTTCTTGATTATAAGAAGATAAAAGAAGACATAAAAGAAGCTCATAAGATCACTAAGAAATCACAAGTTTTTATCAAGATAAGGAAATACTTTTCCTTTATGATTTTCTAACACTTAGTGGATAGAAAAAGAAAGGAATTAAAAATTACCTACCAAACTAACAAAGAAATATATATAATTTTTTTTTTCCAACTAGTATAGGTTACCTTTCAAATGGATTGATTTTTCTTTGTAGAAGACTTGATGTCCACATCCAGTCTTGAACATAAAATAGAAAAGGGGGAATTGCTTACACCAACAGCATATCACCTCGTAAGAAAAATATTTAACAAGTTATATTATCAATACCAAATCAAAAATAAATAATGATATGAGGATAAGCCTTCTTTATAGATCTTAAATAATGGCTTTCTCCCTAGATCTCGCTGAGGAGATCTCAAAAAAATTGTCCTCGAACTAACTATGGGGGCAAGATAAAAAATACATATAATAATCAAAATGGTTATGCCACATGTACAATATTCTCCCAAGAAAGAGTGATATCATGTTGGTAGCAACATTGTTTGGTTGGCATGGGTATTAACCCTTAGTCCATGCATGGTTTGTAGGTGATGTCATGAGCTTGCATGAAGTTGGTATATGCTAAGTTGCAGGTGTTGTATGGGGGAGACAACAAAATTAGAAATAATGGAGTGAAGAATATAAAGAAAAATAAGGACTCCTAGAAGAAGAGTCTTAGCTTGATAAGATTCATCCCTCTAGTGAAAATGGAGCAACAAATCATCAAAAGGAGAAATTTGGCGCAGGAGATTTTGATATGTTGCAGTAGAATAGATTTGAAGGTATGAATGATGATGAGTTATTTCTCAGCTATGCATTAGATAGTTCTAATGATATCCATTTATATTTGATTAGTCAATATGATGATGTAATGGTTCTTAAACCTAAACTTGAGTTAACCATGGTTGTAATTGATAAGATACCTATTGAAGTAGAGAGGTTGATAACTACGTGTTGATATCAAGAAAAGCTAATGTAGGTATTTGGTGAGAAGGAGAATGAGCTAAAGGGGGAAGTCATAAAATTGAAGACCTAGTTACAAGAGGTGAAAAGGATTAAGGATGTGATTACCAATCAATTAAAAGAAGGAGAGCGTTGAGTTGAAAAAGTAGAAGATGAAGTGGTATCCATGAGGAAGAAGCTAGAATAGAAATAGTGTCAACTAAAGCAGGAAAAGAGCACCAAGGTATTGGAAAACAATATTAGCAACCAAATATATCCCTTGATTAGATCTAGTTTTGGCTTTCAAAAGGGGGAATCTAGTTTACATGCAGGTGCAAACAATAATACAACAACTAAGAAGTCTATAGTAGATAATGGCAACAATATGAGAAACAAAATATGAAGGAAACAGCAAATCCAATTGCTAAGAAATGTACCAAGAGGATCACATATGAGAGAAGACCATTTTCTCCAAGAGAAGACTATAAAAAATCTAGAAAATTTCAAAGAAGAAGAAACCCATTTTCTCCTTTGATGGATGAGAATACATGTTACATCTGCCATAACTTTGGACATGTTGAACCAACTGTAGAAGTAGAATGTTTAGATCTAACCAGCGAAGTATGCAACAATTTAGGAAGCCATGGAGAGAAACAACCTTTAGGTATACAAATGCATTTCATGGTTATTGTTTTTTCATGTGACGTGTTTGGCCACAAGGTGGTCGATTGAAAATATCATCTATCGAGTAGAAGCATGATCAATGCAAAGTAGAGATACGGTGTGAAAAACAGATGATTTGATTCTCTTGCCTCATATCTTGGTCATGTGAGATGTTATACTTGTGAAAAATTTGGCAACATGGCTAGAGATTGTAAGTTGTTTAGTTCATTAAGGAAAAATAAGCAAAAGAAGAAGCTTACCCAGAGTAGGCTTAGCAGAAAACTAGAGAAGAATGCACTTGCCAACAAACAACCTACTAGAGTATGGAAAAATAAGGAAGAACAACTAGAGAAGTGTGGAATTTATATATGCGTGTTTGATGAAGATGATTAATGGTATATAGATAGTGGATGTTCCCATCATATGTCAAGGGACAAGAGCAGATTATTATTCCTAAAGAAGAGAAAACATGGCCATGTTATTCTTGGAGACAATACACTGGCTAAAGTTTTGGGCAAAGGTAAGAACAATATTGGTGACAAGAAGACTAATGGAGATGATGTGTTACTTTTTGAAGGTTTGAAGCACAACATATTAAGTGTGAGCCATATGGTTGATGGAGGAAAATAAGTTATTTTAAACTCCAAAGGTTACAACATCTAGAAATAAGGGTCTAAGAGAGTGATTGCAGAATAAATCAGGACTTCAGATAATGTGTACGTGTTGAATGGAAAAGTATGTGAAAATAAGAGATCAAATAAAATATTTTCCTCTTTAGATATTGAGTAGGAGAAGCTAGTCCTTGTTGCATCTTATTATTCTTAGTTATATTCAGAAATGATTTCAAAAGAGTAATGTGAGGCCTGCATGGTCTCACGAGGAGTGTATGGTAGCAACATGGAAGCATGAAAAAGGCATGAATTCAAGTTGCAATAGTAGCATGGTATGATCAAGAGCCAAAATGAAGGATCAAGTTTGTAGGATAAACAACAAGTCTAGAAGGTACATGATCTCAAGGGGAGTTGTGAATGAAATTAGGGTTTGAAGGGTTGCATGTTATTTTATCTTTCTTTCACTCATTTCATTTGTAGAAAATGCATATGTTGAGATCATGAGTGGAGAGACGTTAAATCATCCATGAAATTTCATGATTATTATTTAGCAAATCTCAGTAATGGATAGGAAAGAGAGTCACTTGTTAGTTTGATTTAGCCATATATGCTGAATGGTGATGTAAACTGTACTTTAATTATGGTTGAATAGCCCTTGGGTTGAACTATGTATAGGACTGTTTCATTTATATCAGACATGTATGTTCATGTATCTCATTTGGTCTATTGGTTGAGTAGCCCTTGTTTCAAGCATGCATTGAAGAGAGTATTTATTTCAACCACATATGCACTTGTGTGTGTAGTATTGTAGTCTTGCAATCCCATTATTAAGAACTATACTTTCATTGTTTGTCGTTGGTCATAACTTGTTGTAAAGTCCTTGGGTTAGTAAGTGTAGCCTCTTTCATTTTGCAAGGAGGTATTGATCCATACTTATGCATGAATGCAAAAGAATACAAATATAAACATAAACACAAAGATGCAACATAAATAAATTCTCATTTCATTAAATACCAAAGAACTGAAATATGTTTACAAGTATAATGGAAATAAACTAGCTTGGGCAATAGTAGCTTATTTATGAGAAGAGATGTGGTGGCTATATGTCTCTCAAACTATGTTATAATGAGGCTTAAGAGCATTTTTATTATTGAAAAATAAATGGAAACCCTAAACAACCAAAACCCTAAGAGATGGAAAACCAAGAGTTTTTGGGCCCCGTTGGGGTTAGTTGGGTAGCCAACTTCCCGGGGTCCTAACTTGGTCATATGATCTTTGTTTAGCCTGTACGACACCTCATTGGAAAGATATCTTTGTGTACTACAAGATCTGCAATGGGTATGAATCTATTGCAGTCCTCAAAAAAATGTTGTTTAAGGGGTCAAAAAGCTCCAAAAGTTCAGGACCCAAAAAATGCTAAAAATAGTAAATGATGTTATAATCAAGGAAAATGATGAAATTGACTAGAGGTCTAGGTGGAATAGGCGAGTGGCCACCAATATAGACTTGGATTAGTCCTCCTCCCTTTGGAATCAATGGTCCCCATTGCGTGCAGAGCCTCCATTAGGTGAGGAAATTTCTGTTGAACATGGTGCTTGGTGAACCACTTGCCCTCGTTAAGGAGTTAGATCGCTTTGATGACTTGATATAGCTAGATCCTCTATTAAAGAGTGTACTTGATTTATGTTTCCATGATCCTATCAGTTGTGGCCTATCCGATGTAGCTTGGGTTGAGCTCTATTGGTGTCAGCTGGTTAAAAACATTGGATGTGTCCAACTACAGGGGAAAGTATGGTTGTAGTCAGTGCACATTAAATACAAGGTGTAGGCCAAGGAGCAATGGAGTGATTATATCAAAGGAATTGTCCCCTACAACTGTGGTTATGGTGTACAACCCATATCAGAGTGGGTGAAGCTTTTGGTGGGGCCTAGCGAGATGCTCCTTCTACAAATGTAACCAAACTTTGTCGACCACTTGGAACTTGTGTGGAACCCGATGCTGATCATGACGCGGCTTGTACTTAACGTTGGCTCTATCCAATATGTCATGGACTTACTTGTGGATGTGATGAATGCATTCAATGAAGTTTTTAGCTTTGTCATCTTTGGACTAGACATTAGCCAAATCTTCCCGAGTAGTTGCAAATGGTATGGCCACATCAATGGGACATAGTGGTTGGAATCCTAATTCAATCTGAAGGGGATGTGGCCAGTTGAGCTATGGAGAGCTCTATTGTAGTTGTGCTAGACATAGGGGAGGATTTCATCCCATGTGCGTGGATACTTCAAGTTGTACATGTGTAGAATGTGCATGATCATCCTGTTGAGGACATTTGTTGGGCCATTAGTTTGGGGGTGGAAGGCTGTGCACTTAGTGATATTGGTATCCAACATCGACCAGAGGATTGAAAAAAATGTACTTAGGAACCTGCTGCCCCAATATGAGATAATGGTATGTGGGATCCCAAAGTGTACCCACACTCGTTTAAGGAAGAGCTTAGAAATGGCTTCTACTGTGATACTCTTCTTGTAGACTACTAGAATGGCCATTTTAGAGAATCTGTCAACGACCACGGAAACACAGTCATTTCCATGCTTAGTAGAAGGAAGGCCTGACAAATAATCCATGGAGATGTATTCCCAAGGCTGAATAGGAGTAGGTAGAGGAGTATATAGTCCTTTCTTCTTGATTTTCGGTTCATCCATTGAAAATACTTTTGCAACACTACCACTGTTTTCTCTAATCTGAAATGTCTAGTGACCCGACTGTAGTGTTCCTCCCAAATCATCTTGGCACGCTCACTTGAAGGAACACAAAGGTGTCCTAGGTGGCATAAAAATGCACCATGGCGGTTAAAATATGGAACTTTCTTGCCTTCAAGGAGAATATGGTATATGTTTTTGAATTCTTGATCACTTTTGTAAAGATGCAGCCACCCCGAAGTCTCGTGTCCACAAGAGTCGAGCATAGTGGTCAGTGCCATAACCGGTGGTCGGCTAAGACATTCTACAACATTATTGGTTCTTTCCTTCTTGTACTTGATGTTCAAATGGAACTGTTGGAGATATGTGGTTCATTTTGGATGGCGATCATTCTGCAACTTTCCTATTGTCTGTAAGAACTGCAGGAGCAAGTGGCCTGTGTGGATGACTATTTCCTTCCCTAGAATGTAATGATTACATTTTCAACATGCCCTACAATGGAGTACATCTCTTTATCATAGGTAGGATACTTTTAGACTATGTATGAAAGTGTCTTAGTATGATATGCCACCAGATGCCCTTGCTGAGTAAGAATTACCCTGATAGCATGGTAGGAGGCATCTGTCTCAATCTCAAATGGTTGTTGCAAGTCTGGTAATGTGAGAAATGGTGCAAAGAAGAGGCAATATTTCAACTTGGGAAATGCCTTCTGTTTGGATTCAAACCAAAAGAAATTTGCTTTCTCTCCACCCTTGTTGACTTGACTCAAAGGCCGAGCGATATGAGAGAAACCCAACACGAACCTATGGTAGAAATTGGAAAGACCCAGAAAGTTGTGTAGCTCTATTAGAGCGGTTTGGGCTGACCAATATCGAATAAATTGTATCTTGGCTGGGTCCACATGCACACCCCGCTCATCAATGATGTATCCTAGATATTGAAGCTACATCATACCAAAAGTGCATTTCTCCAAATTGGCACATAACTTATGTTGTTGCAGGGTTTGGACGACCTGTCGAATATGGTGTAGGTTATCTTCCCAACTTCGAACAAAGATCAGGATGTCGTCCAAATAAACTACCACCAACGAGTTTTTGAAAGGTTGCAAGATGTCTTCCATCTGCCTCATGAAGTTTGCGGGGGAATTTTTCAATCCGAAAGACATGTACAACCATTCAAAAAGGACCTCCTTGGATTTGAAGGTAATCTTCAACACATCAGAGGGTTCGATTGGCACCTAGTGATAACCAAACTTCAAATCAAATTTTCTGAAATATTCCCCCCTAGAGATGGTCTAAAAGGTCATTAATCCATGAGATTGGATACCTATTCTAGACAATGATCTTATTCAACACTCGATAGTCAATACATAGCCTCTAGGTGCCATATTTCTTCTATACCAACACAATCATGCTCCCATAGGGTGATGAAATTCGCATGATGTGCCCTTTTTGCATAAACTCCTGAATCTTCCTCTTAATTTCATCATTCTCCAGAAAAAATGTTGGTAGATAGGTCCGTCGGGTAGCAGTGCACCCACAGTTAGATCGATGAAGTGTTTGACTTGATAGTGATAGGGTAGCCCTGTGGGTGAGGTGAATATGTCCCTGTACTCCTCCATGACCTTGTCCATCTGCTACTTTTGTTTGGAGGAGACCTGTTTGGAGGAGACCTATTTGGAGGTTGTGGACGTGGTCACAATATTCATCCTTTCCTGAGGGGGAATGATAGGGAAGACAAATTTCCCATTATGATAAATTATCTTACTGCATTGCTTCATAGATATCAAAGAGATGGATATAGGAGGTGCTACCTTCGATATCCTGTATAAGTTATTACCAAAGAAATAATAATAGTGCAAGGCCTAGACTCATACACATCATGACTATTCCACAAGTATGGTTGGCCTAATATTACATCACAAACTTCAAGAGGGGAAAAATCACACGATGCCTCATCTGTGAAGGGCTTGATGTTGTAGGGAAGGTGAGACTGTTGGATGACGTAGAGACTCATCCAGGGTGAAGCCACCCGATGGTGTATGACTGTGGGTGTGGTGTGGTTAGTAGGACCAACCGCTTCATGACCTCTACATAAATGAGGTTCTTTTGGCTTATGCTATCGACAATGAACTACAAAAAAGAAACCTTCACCCACATCTATGAGTGGAAGAGCCACTCCTAATCCTATGGATCTTCGGGCTTAATCTTCATGATCTTGGTGGTGGAAATGGTGGCACTGGGCTCCACATAAATAATATACTTCCCTTTGACATTCCCCTTGTTAGGTTTTTACTTGGAGTTAGAACATGCATTTGATTCAGAAGCCTTCAGTTCAACCACATGTGACTACATGGATCAATACTCACTTCTGTTGTGAGTGGGGCGCTTATGGAACTCACACCATTTCCCTATGTCCTTATTTGCCTTCGTGGTGTTTTTCTTTGTTTTTGGATTCGACAAGTTGTCTTGGGTTGCCTCACCTTGGATTTTTCCTTTTTTTGTGGTTTGGGGGCACCTTTCCCTTACTTTGCATTCACATATCTAAAGTCACACTTCTTTTTTTTAAATTTATTCTTGACCTTGACAATGTATTGATAGGCGACACCAAGCGAGGAGATGTATAGGAAATCCATCTCATCCATAATGTACTTGTGTAGACAATTGCAGTACTTGAGAACCAAATTCGCTCCTTGATACCCAACTTTGTGCGAAGGGTATGAAAAATATTTGTGAACTTGGTACATCTTGGTCCCTTCCTTGCTGCAACGTGGTTCACTTTATATATTTATCTTCATAGCTCCTAATAGGGTAATATTGTTACTTGATGGCATCTCAGAAATAATTTCAAGTTGGTGCTACTGAAAATAGTGAGGGTTAGCTCTCGTCCTTCTATTCACAATAGATTTCCCACCAGTCTTTGATATGGGGGGGCGACTTTGAGGAGTGAAAAATGTAATATTTTCTTGATTAAAAAAGTCATGAACTAAAAAATAACCTTCCAACAGATTTAATTGTCTATCTACGATGTCTACAGCTATCTAGCCTTCAAATATGGTAATTTTAAAGTTGACTTGTAACTTAAAGGGAGTAGCACCTCCAGAGTGGCTGCTAGATGGTGACGCATCGCCTGTGGGTAGTCGCTGAAGGATTTGGGAAAAATTGTCCATCATCGTGTTCCTCTGTTGCTCAAGGGCTTTCTAGAGAAATATTTTTAATGGATCTCATGCTCCCTCATCTTTATTTTCTTCTTGAATGAGAGGACGCAAAGGTTTGTGAGGCTGGTCTTGCAAAGGTTCAACCAGTTCTAGCCATAACTCCTTATACTCTGACCTCATTGGGGACATGCAAAGGAAACAAAGAAAGATAAAACCACTATGATACCACTAATCCAGACTTATGCAATAATGCAATATAATATAGATATAAACATAAACATAGAGATGCAACAAAAATAAATCTTCATTTCATTAATACCAAAGAATTGAAAGATGTTTACAAGCATAATGGAAATAAACTAGCTTGGGTGATGATAGCTAATATCTAAGAAGAGATGTGGTGGCTACATGCCTATGAAATGTGTTACAATGTGTCTGAAGGGAATTTTTATTATTTAAAAACAAATGAAAACCCCAACAAGAAGAATTGAATGCATCCCTAACAGATGTTCAAGGAGAGCGTGTTCGTCATTGTTGGCACGGTTGGAATGATGTCACATTGGTTGCAGGAGTTGGAAGTGTCCACAAGAGAGTTGTTTCTAATGCCTATTTTGAAAAAGGTGTTGCAACTGATTATGCCTCATTAGAAAACAATTGGTATTAAAGAGGATGCCTTTAGGTGAAACATAACTGTTGGAAGGAAAATTTGGTAAATTTTTTTAATGGATCATTAAGGTGTGTCTCTTCTAATTGTTACAATCTATAAGATATGGAAAGAAACAATTAAATTTGAATCATTAGATTATGGAGGTGATGTTTGGAAACTAGTGTATGATTGAGTAAGTATGAGGACAAAGTATACAAAGGTTTTCTAATGGTTTATATGTTAGAGTGATGTTGAGGTTGCTGCTAGGGTTTATTGAGCAAAGTTACTAGAGCTTTATTGTATATGATGATGTATATGTGAGGGAATATTTGGCTATTGAGTAGAGGCTTGTTTTCATATTTTTTTTATGTATTTATATTTAAGCTGAGCCTAGAATAATTTGTGGATCCAATATGAAAATAGATGAAATGAGATCCAAAATGTATAGAGAAAAAGTTCATGGGCCTAGTATGAAAGTGCATGAAAGGTTGTGGCCTACAAGGATTTGGAGTTGGAGCCTTCAATGGAAAGTGGTGGTTTTCTGAGGGAGTGGTGGCCTAAGGAACTTTTGGAGGTAGCGGCTTCCAATAAGTTGGAGCTTGCAACTGGTTGGGGTCTACACAATTGTGGAAGTGGTGACTTCTGTCAGGTAGCATCCTAGAGCAATTGGTTGCTCATGTACATCGCATGTCAGGGCTTTCACATTGGTGGTGTCCAGTGAATTGTTTGAAAATTATATATTACGGAGCAATGGAACACATAAAATATTGCAGAAATATAAACACAGAAAACGCATAAAACAAGAGAGACATAGATATACGTGGTTCACCCAGTTTGGGCTATGTCCACCCCAAATAGCCAGTCGTTCCTTTCTATTATCCAGCAAAATGAAGAGACACAACCTACAGTAGATCCACTGTAATATCCTCTGTTTTCTCTCACAGTCTCACCTATCTGCTTCTCGCTTGGAAATACACATCTATATCACAGCCTCAATACAATACCCTCATATAAAGAGAGGGGTTTCCTTCTAGGGAAAAAAATCCTAAACTAAACATAATTTCTACCGTCAGATCATCTGCCTAATGAATGGCCTAGATTGACTAGAAATTACTATATTTTACAAGGCAATTTTACATCTATTTTTAGCTTCAGGGGTGCTGCCCCTGAACCCCCCAGCTGGGGGGGATTAGCCCCCTTGGACCCTCGCGGGGGGGACAAGTCCCCCCTGCACCTCCCCGTGTGGAGGGGTGTACAAAATTCCTAGGGTATACGTCCAGCTGAAACAAAGACCTATAAACAATCATGCTCCATACTCAACATGAATGATGTAAGAGCATATTTTAATAATAATAAGAAGAAGACAAAGTGTTTGGAGGTTTTTCTCTTGGAGGGTATGTTAGGTCCCTATAATACTAGTGTAGCCACCTTATTGTTATTGTTGTGCCCATGTATCCCCCATATTGTTATTATTGTGCCCCATAGAAACCACTATTTTTATTTTTGTGCCCCACAGAAGCCACTATTGTTATTGTTGTTCCCTTACATTATTATTGTTATGTAGGCTCTGATTATATTGTGACCCCTTAAACTCCTATATATACCAAGGAGGTCTTATCATTTGTATCTTCCAAGAATTATTTATTTATGTGATGTTTTCCCCCTTGAATAGGATATTTATCAAGCCGTTGATCTATCTTTTTTTTTGTGAGTTGATTTCATAACATTTGGTATCAGAGTTTGGATTCTAGGGTTACACTTCTTCAAAAAGGTCATATTAGAATTTTCACTATAAAGATTTTTATAAAAATCTTCAGAAGATGAAATTTCAGCGATGTATATCTACAATATTAATGAACTTTGTGTAGAAATTTCAGATCTTAGTTCACTATATTTTATGAGATGTGGTTCGAATAATTTAGTGTTTTTGCAAGCTCTAGAATTCAGTCTCAAACAAGTTACCCAGGGAAAATAATCATAACTTTCTTCTCAGGAATCAAATTTAAATTTTGTAAAACATCAATGAAAGTGCCTAGAATATAGTTGTTTGTGTATCAATTTTAGGGCTGAAGGTTGAAACATTGACACAAGGCATCCTGTACAAGTTTGTTCTATTGAATTAGTCCATAATCAAGTCATCGTGGGAGAATTGGCATAACTTTATATTAAAGAATCCAATATTGGTAGGATTGGTGGTGTTGGAAAGAAGACTCATATTTCTACCACAAGGCAAAATTTTAGACCTTGAGAGACTGAAATTTTAGAGATACAATAGTTTCAATATCGAGCTCCAAAAAGAAAGAAGAATTTAAAGGTGTGTATTTTTTTAAATCTACATACGTTTTGTTTGAAAAACCAGTCTGAAGTAATTCAAAGGGAATAGTAAAGCATAGATATAATTATTTGGTTCCAATATGCCTCGACAAAAATGGATACTCCCAGTAAGAAACTAGAAATTTCTACTATGACACATGAAGAAGAGGAAGAAATGCAACATGATATATCAAATTTACGTGACCAAGTGCATAAAATTTCGTTCTCGCAAAGAGTAACCAAAAATGAGATGGAAGATAAGATGGACCATTTAAAGAATGGTTTAAAAGAAGACATGGAGGGTTTGAAGGATGTATTAAAGTAGACATGGAAGGTTTGAAGGATGGATTAAAAGCACATGGAAGTTTTGAAAAAGTTGCTACAAGAAATGCTTCCTAATGGAAAAAAGGTATTCCATGAAATTCATGATGAGAAAAAATTGAATGTTAATCATGATTTTAGATACTCTAACTTTGGATTGAATACCAACCACATTCCAAATATCGATATGAGGAAGTTTGATGGCAAGGATCTGGTAACATGGATACTACAGATGGAGCAATATTTTGATCTACATGATGTGCAACACACACAAAAGGTATGCATTGCATCTTTATATTTAGAATGCAATCAATTTGTATGGTATTGATGACTTTGTTCTTGTAAACCACTTGTCACTTGGTCAATTTTTACTAAGGAAATGATTGCACATAATGAGGATATAAAGAGAAACACCTTCTTTAGCCAATTGATAAATCTCAAACAAAAGGGTTCAATGGCAAAGTACATTGAGGATGTCAAAAACTTGAATATTAGGGCAACTGATATTCAATAGGATCATAATATTGATGTATTCATAGGTACTTTAAAGGATAACATCCAACATGAGGTTCGCCTTTGGAAACCTGATTAATTTGAGAAGGAATCCTATCTGGCAAGAAAAGTTGAAAGAAAATTTATGGCAATAAGAAAGTCTACCACTCACAACTATAAAGATGTAAGTATTTATTCTCTTAGCCTTACACAACCTACAAGATTGACACCAAAAAATTTGATGAAAAAAGAGCGAAAGGGATTTGTTACAGTTGTGATATCAAATACACTAAAGGTCATAAGTGTGTTGATAAGAAATTATTTTACATAGATTGTGAATAGGAGGAAGAAAAGGAACAAGAACATCAAAAGAAGAGGATATACACTAGAAACTGACCCTAGAGAAAGAATAAATGAATCCAACCATATCTTGTAATGTATTGGTAGGAATTACCACCCCACAAACTCTTAATATAGAAGGATATATCAAGAAGAAAAAGGTAATAGTGTTGATTGATTCAGGTAGTACCCATAATTTTATTCATTGTAAGATAGCCAAGGAATTGAATTACTTTCTATATTGAGCACCAGGGTGTCAAGTGATGGATGAAAATAGAGGAACTATAAATTTATCTGGAAAGTGCCATAATATTAAGATAACCATGGGGGAATATGTATTGAATAGTCCAAGGTTTTCCATTCCAATAGGTGGTGTTGATGTTGTACTAGGAATCCAATGGTCACCATGTTTGGTGAAAATAAATTTTTATTTTAAAGAATTTTTCTAAAATTTATTTTAGGAAGGAAATGAAATTGAATTAATGGGTATCACAGGGAAACCAGGGAATATAATTAGCTCCAATGGCATGTAAAATATTTTGAATAAAGAATAATGGGGTGTAATTACATAATTATGCTCACTAGTGGTTCAAACATTGAAATCGTCTATTTCTCTGGATCTCCAAAAAGTCTTGGAAAACCATTCCAAGGTATTTGATACTTCCAAAGGCCTCCCACCTACTTAATTATGATCACACTATTCACTTAATTCCAGGAAGTGTTCCTCCAAAAATCAAGTCTTACAGATATCCCTATGCACAAAGAGTGAAATTGAACATATGGTTACAAAAATGCTAGAGGCCATATAATTCAACCTAATCAAAGTTCTTTCTATACTCCAGTAATATTGGTGCACAAGAAGGATGGATCATGGTGTATGTGTCCGGATTATACGGAGCTCAATAAGCTCACAATTAAAGATAAATTTCTCATTCCTATCATTGGTGAATTGTTGAATGAATTACATGGAGTAATTTACTTCACAAAGTTGGATCTTTGTTCAAGATATCATCAAATTAGAATGAAGACTAAAGACATTATGAAAAAAAACATTCATAACTCATGAAGGTCATTATGAATTTTTGGTCATGCCTTTTGGCCTTACTAATGCACCTTCCACATTTCAAGATTTGATGAATTCCATTTTTAAACCCTTATAAAATTTGTGTTAGTATTTTTGGATGATATATTAATCTATAGCAAGTCTTGGAAGGATCATGTTCAACATGTTGATAGGGTGCTCAAACTATTAGAGGAAAAACAATTATATGCAAAAATCTCCAAATGTTTCTTTGGAGTATAGGAGGTGGCATATTTGGGTCATACTATATCTCATGAGGGTGTTAAGGTAGACCCTAACAAAATTAAAGCCATTACGGAATGTAAAATCCTCACAACCCTAAAGCATCTTTGAGGATTTCTTGTGTTGATGGGGTATTATTGCAAGTTTGTTAAGAATTATGAGATAATAACAATGCCTCTAACTACATTATTGAAGAAAGATGCATTTTATTAGACTTTAGAAGGAACTAAAGCCTTTGAACATATTAAAGAGGCAATATGTCAAGCACTGATCTTAGCTACCCCAGACTTCACAAAAACCTTTATTGTGGAATGTAATGCATTGGGATATGGAATTGGTGCTATTTTAATGAAAGAAGGAAGACCCATTTCTTTTAAAAGTCGTCCAATCAAGGGAAAATATTTACAAAAACCTATTTATGAGAGGGAAATGTTGGCAATACTACATGCATTAGAGCAATGGTGACCTTACCTAATGGTAAGACACTTCAAAGTAAAAATATATCATGATAGTCTTAAATAATTTATGGAAAAAAAATGATCTTTAGAAGAGAAAAAAAAATGGGTCACAAAGATGTTGGGTTATGACTTTGAAATCATTTACAAAAAAGGGTAGAAAAATGTTGTTGCAGATGCACTCTCAAGAAAGGATGTTGGGCGCAGGATCCCCCAAGGGCAGTTTTGGGGCTTAAAGCCCATATAATTCTAGTGTAAAAACTCCACATTTTGTGGTCACAGAGTGTGTAGATGTTAAAGAGTCATAGGGTTATCTTCCCTTATGTTGATAATGTAATGTCGATTGTATAAGATCTACCCATGGTTCGCGGACCATGGGATTCTATAAATAGAGCTAAGCTCTAAGTAGATAGGAAGATAGGAAAAGGAAGAAATTAATGATGGAATGATGTATGAGAGATAGCTCTGAGTAGAAGTCTAAGTTTTGGGTCATAAAGTAGGTATAGGCTTTGCAGCTGAGTGTGCAGCGGCCTAGAAGTCTGCAGCTGAGTGCGCGGACCCCTGCAACTAAGTGCGCAGGGTGAGTCGAGTTTGTAATCATCTGGAATTATCAATAAAGAGAAGTATTCTATAATTTTTGTTTCTTTATTTCCTTTTTATGCATATGTTATATTGGGTATGAATTTCACTTCTAATGCTTATATGATGCGTGAATGTGTATAACTGTATCGGTTAAGTGAACACAATTAAGAACATTTCTTTACGTGAAGTTAACTAAGATATGTTAATAGGATAAGTAAGATACTTAGCTTAGTTTGGGAGATATCGTAGTTCGCTGCCCGAGTAGTGCAAAAACATATCAACCCTTGGTTAGGGATGCACAGAAGCCGATTGCAACATTTTGCGAATGTACTGAAGGATAGATCAGAGGGATAAGCAACCTGTGCGAAGGCATGTATAGTTGGAATAAACTGACATCACAACCATCTTAAGGGTTCAGAAACTTGGTTCCAACATCCCCCCATACTACTGTTGAGCACTAGATAAGGTATGTAATTACCACTTATTTTGTCATCTTTTCCTTAGATTCATAACTTACTTGCATTATGAAATGAGCATGCGATGAAATATTAGGATAAAGTTTAGAATATTTGTGTGCAACATAAATTGAATAATAATTACCCTTTTTCTATGTAGAAAAAGAAGAAAACAGAAGATCACCATTCCAAAGGAAAAGACAAGACGAAATTAACTGCTATCCCTTTGACAGGGAACCATATCCAAACGAGGCAATCCAAATTAGAGCATATAAGCCAGGAAAAGGAAGAGGAGATACCAAATCGGTGCAAGAGAACAACAAGATAATTGAGAGCTAACAGTATGGCGAATCCCTCAGGATCCTTTGATCCTGAGGGATCACTACCTTAATGATTCTCTGTATCGTTGATATCTCCGCTCAACTGCTATAAGAAGGGATAGCATTGCTAGCCTAGGGGACAGACTATTGTTGTTTTTATGAAATTTACTATTGTAACTGAAACTTTGATCATCGACTCTCTTTAAAAGAGCGATTGCTGTAACTCTATTTTGATGCTTAATATATAAATTCTGGTTGTTGTTCTGTCATTGATTCTGGAGTAATCTTAAGCAATGCGTCCCTGGAGGCTAAGGGCCCGGCCTTGGTGGATCACTTGCTCCTATACCATTATTTTTCGATTTGTGTGTGGTTTGATTTCTCTTATTCGCTTTGCTCAGTAATCTGTTGTTCTTTATTATTTCATGTATTGGCTCTGTTATATTTCCTTCCTATTTGAATAGTAATGTTATTCTCTGCAACAGGATTGTTATGCTATTCATTTTAAACTTATATCGCATTGTCATTCCTTTAACGAATTGATATTATCATATAACATTGTTGTTCCTTCCAAATTGCCATTGTTGTTCGATTACAGAGTAACAGTGTTGTGTCTTTATAAATCAGTATTATTGTGTATTTATCTATGGTTTATTTCCAAACGTGATTGTTGTTCATTTGGGATTGTTGTTTCACTATGATCACAATTGTTGTTTCTTCATAACCGTGATTAATAACTGTTGTACCGAAACTCAAATTACTATTTCTTTCAATATAGAAGCATTGTGTGCAATATTCGATATGGTTTGCTATGCATTTATATTTGATTCAGATTGCTATTCAATATTTCAATACTTTACTTTAGTTTGCTGTTCCATTTCCGTTTACTGTTTAAATAATTTTTGAGATAAAGATTGTTACTTAATTCCTGTAGATTACACTTACTGCCTCATTCATTTTTGAAGATTAAAGATTTGTTGTTCAATCTTAAATAGATTAGTTGTTGTTCCTTTTTCTGTTATTTTGAATTATCATTGCTTTGGTGTGAACAAAACGATCTGAACTATAGTGAACATTGACCATTGTGTCCAGCTCTCAGGTTGATGATCTTTTCTTTGATTGCTTTTCAATTACATCAGTTTACAAAGGGAAGAGTTATTATTACTGAAGCCTTGACTGATGAAGTGATGTAGTTTCTTCATTGAATGATTTAGTTATAAGCATTTCCAGTTCTTGCCATTACATATAGAAGTTTGTTTTCAACATTTAGTTACTTTTGCAGAAGCACTATACTACTAGCATTACTCTGACAAATGACTGCCTCAAACTAAGTACACTCTTTGAGATAACAAATCATACCTGGATTGATAGTTAAATGTAGGGTAAATAGAGGTGAATAAGACCCTTTTTACTGCTCGACATTTTTGGCACCATTGCTGAGGAAGAGTGTAGCCATTTATTTCTTTTCAGAGTATTGTAAGTACCTGCTACGAGAGAGTTGGGTTTTAAAAACAGAAGGTAAGAACCTGCGTACAAAGCATGTAACAACCTTCTCCCCTGCCCGCTTTCCTGTAGATTTGTTGTTGTTTTGGGTCGAAATTAGCATTTGATTTGTGTGCATGACTAAGCGGAAAAAGCCTGAAAAGAACCCTAAACCACTACCCAAGCCTGATAAAGCTAAGGGGCCAGTGACCCTTGGCCGATCGACCTTTATAGACAAAATCCTCAAAAAGGCAGAATCTCAACCTTCAGTAGGACCTAGAAAAGTTGCTTCTAGACAACCTACTAGTTCCCTTCAGGCCACAGGATCACCATCTGTAGCCTTTGCTGAGGTGCACAACCAAACTGAGGAGAAAGATTTTCAAGAAATTGAGAATTCTAGCCCAAAATCATTGCAAGAAGGGAACCTTAGTGATCTCCGTGAAGGGAGAGGAGAAACAAGGGAAACTGAAGAACCTAGATCTCCTCTTGGAGTAATTCAGCCATTAAGCAGCCCAGATAAGGGAAGTGCTGCAAAAATCATTCATAACGAAGTTGAAGAACCTCAAGAGCCAAAATCCCCCCACACATTAGGAACTCTCATCATCGCAGACAAAGGAAGTGTTATTAAGGCCATTTCTATTAAGGCCATCCCTGTTTCGTCTAACCAACGTAAGAATACCCTCCTAGAAATCCCAGAAGGCTATTGACACATATTTGACCAAATGGCCCAAAACCAGTCAAACACTTAAACTTTCACACTGCAATATCCCATTGTAGATATTGCAGTCAATGCACCTATGAAGGAAATTCCTCTCCAGCATATCCCTACATTCCATGGCCTAACATCAGAAGACCCAGATGCATTTTTGTTTGAAGTTGATGTGCTGTGTAGAGGATACGACTATACCGCTGATCCTAAAAAACTGAAACTATTTCCCTCTACATTAAAAGGAGCTGCTTTACGATGGTTTATGGGGTTGGGTGGAGGTGTTATAAATGACTCGGAATAAATGAAAGGCGTTTTCCTGAAGAAATATCAAGATTATTTTAGATCTAGAGAGTTAAAAGATGAAATATTTCAGATGGTAGCTAGACCTAATGAAACACTAGAGGAATATGATGAACGTTTTTAGTATAATATTCAAATATCCCCTTATGCATCATTACCCTTACCCGATCATGTATTAAAAACAACATTAATTAAAGTTATGAAGGAATAATGGATTGAAACATTGAATATTATGGGAAAAGGAGACATTTATCAAGAAGATTTTGCTAACATTATTGATTTATGTATCAGGAGTTCATGAGGAAGCACAAGGTTAAAACCAACAGAACATGACAGGTTTACAAGGGACAACAAGATCTCTGGAGAAGGAGTAACTCACGTGGAAATTAGAAATTTATTAGAAAATTTCAAAATTGATATATTGGGAACTATGAGAATGCAGCTCGATATTATGTAAGCCAAATAGAAACAATCAAAGGTAGAGAAAAATCTAGCAATATTATGTCCGAGATGCAGAAAGAAACACAACCACAAGGAGTGCCCATTAGATGTGGTTCAAGTTTGTGCCATTTGTACGAAAGACCACTCTATAGAAAGCTGCCCCTCACTTCCTGGTTTGAAAGTAGTATACAAAGAAGCCGAAGAAGAACCAGAACCGGTGTACCTACTTAATCAGCACCGTCAATGGAAGCCTTAACAATCAGGTATGTTCCATGATCCAGCTTCTTCTTTCCAACCTTCACAATATCATGCTCAGCAATATAACACAATGTGGAAAAATCAACCTCCTTTCTCAAATTGGTCACAACAACCATTTCCTTCATCATCACCATGGCCAAATCAAGCAAGCCAATCTAATTGGCCAAATTTTCTTTACACCCCACCATATTGGCAAAACAATGTGTATCCAACACTATGGTCTCCTCCTACTTCACAGAGCCAAGCTTGGCAATCAAACTGGCAAAGACCAATGAATCAGCTAGTAGGAACCATTTTTCTCCCTCAACCTACACTACCAACACTGCAACAAAACCCCCAGTCCAACTTAAGACCACAACTCCCAGCCCAACCCAACCCGAAACCAAATAACAGACTGGTTCAATCTATTCAAATAATTGAAACACCAGAGCCAAAAACCGATCTAAGGGAGTGCAATGACCTTCAATTAAGGTCTGGACGCATTATAGAGACTGAGGGAGATAAAAATGTTCAATTTGAAAATCAGTTACCTGTAGAACAACCATTACAAGAAGAAGATGTGGCTAGAAAACAAACTCTTGGCCAAGCAACCACATCTTCTTCCCCATTCCCAGAACAATTAATTATACCATGACCTATAGAACATCCTGATTTTGATATTCTAGGAGAACTTAAGAACCTGTACATAAAAATCCCACTCCTCCAAGACATCCCAATCTATGCAAATACCATAAAAGAGCTATGTATAAAAAAACCAAGGAGGAGAATAACAAATAACCCAACAGTCTAAGTAGTTGGTACCTTATCTGACCTATTATCAGGTAGAGAGGCACCCGTAAAATCTGAAGACCCAAGAAATCCAATAGTGATAGTACAAATCAATGGAAAAACCTTTTCAAATGCCTTAGTTGATTTAGGAGCTGCAATTAATATCTTAACAACCACCACTTGTCAAAAATTGGGCATTACATCAGTAGAACAAACTTCCACTTTATTAGAACTGGCTGACCGATCGGTGGTTAGGTCGGAAGGCACACTACATAACGTCATGGTATCTGTTGATTCCTGGGAATATCCTACTGACTTTCTGATAATAAACCCCAAAAACCAACTTGATGGACATCCGTTAATTTTAGGCAGACCTTGGCTTGCAACCGTTGATGCTTACATTGGCTGCCGACAAGGCAGTATGACCATAACTAGAGGGAGTAATATCAAGAATCTAGCCTTATACCATCCAGCCCAGCCAAGTGTCACAATAATAAAAAATAACAAACATCATGTTCATACCTTACCGAAAATATTAGATCCCCATTAACTATAGAAGATTCCCTCGATTTCAAAGATCAAACAGAGGATGATGTTATTAACAACTTTATTAACCAAGCTGAATCCAGATCTCACATACAATGTCACATGATAGAGGCACCATTTGATAATGAATTAGAAGAAGATCCTCTCAAAGACACTCATGATCAGAAAATACCTACTACCTCTGTTTCAAATAGCAAAATTGTCGAGATTGAGCTAGGAAAAACTTTAAACACCAATAGTAACCTGACTCTTGAACAAGAAGAGATGCTGATCCAACTACTGAGAAAATACAAGGAAGCATTTGTATGGGATTATCCAGACATGAAGGGAATCGATCCCCAGTTATGTACACACCAAATTTATACAGAAAAGGATGCAAGACCTGTTCGCCGACCCCAAAGAAGACTTAACCCTCATCTAAAAGACATTGTGAAAGTTGAACTACAAAAACTTTTAGATGTAAAATTTATTTATCCTATCTCCAATAACAAATGGGTCTCTCCACTTGTAGTGGTGCCAAAGAAGAATGGAAAGTGGAGGATTTGTGTAGATTACAGAGAATTGAATAAAGCAACCCAGAAAGACCGCTCCCATTCATTGACCAAGTATTAGATACATTAGCAAGAAAGAAATTCTTTTCTTTCTTGGATGGCTTCAGTGGATACAATCAGATTCAGATTTCCCCTAAAGACCAAGACAAAACTACTTTTACCTGTCAGTGGGGAACATTTGCCTACAGATTTTTACCCTTTGGCCTATGCAATGCCCCTGCCACATTTCAAAGGGCTATCCTTAGCATCTGTTTAGATTTAATAAATGAAGGGCTCGAAGTATACATGGATGATTTCACACCATATGGAGATGATTTCGACCTAGCACTAGACACATTTAAAAAGGTGTTGCAACGATGTATCGCTACCAGGCTCTGCCTGAGCCATGAAAAATGCTATATGATGATGACTGAATGGCTCATCCTAGGTCATTATATCTCAGCAGCTGGAATACAGGTAGATCCGCCTAAAGTTCAAATAATTTTGTTAATACACACTCCTACCACACAAACAGAGGTACACGGTTTTCTTAGATTTTCTGGATATTATAGGAGATTTATAGAACATTTTTCTCACATTTCTGCACCTCTATATGCACTAATAGGGAATGTTGACTCTGTTTGGACAGATAAATGTGACCATGATTTTGAGGATCTGAAAAAGCTTGTGTCAACAACCCCAGTACTCAGAGGTCCAAATTGGGACTTGCCATTTCAAATTTCATCAGATACTTCAGGCACAGCTATTGGAGTACTCCTTGGGCAGGAAGAAGACAAAAAACCATATGCAATTTATTATATTAGCAAGAATTTGTCTCCAGATGAGTTGAACTATACTGTTAATAAAAAATAATTTTTAGCTGTAATACATGCTGTAAATAATTTTAGGCATTACATCAATAGATATCCTGTTGTTTTATATACAAATCACTCTGCCATAAAATATTTAGCAAATAAACCGATTACAAATGGTAGAGTAACAAGATGGCTGATTTTACTGCAGGAATTTGACATCATAATAAAATATCGACCTGGAAAAGAAAACCCTGTAGCCGACTTTCTCTCACGAATGCCCAAACTAGTGGATGTAGCAACAGTCGAAGATCAATTTCTAGATGAACATTTGTTCGTTGTTATGATCAAAATACCTTGGTATGCTGATGTTACGAATTATTTAGCAATAGGAAAATTACCGAAACATTTGACTCCCAATGAATGAAAGTAGATTGTCCAACGTAGTACTCGATTTTCTTGGATTGGGGGCTACCTATTTCATACAGGAGCAGATATGCACATTAGAAGATGCATCCGTGAAGATGAAATTTTTGACATTTTGAAAGCCTATCACGACAGACCGTGTGGCGGAAATTTCGCAGATCGAAGAACTGGCCACAAATTTTTGCAAACAGGGTATTATTGGCCCACAATCTTCAAATATGCAAAGAAATTTGTTTAAGCTTGTGACATATGTCAAAGAGCAGGACGCCCTGGACAGTCTGACAAAATGCCTCTGAACCCACAGCTAGTCATTAAACCATTCGAGTGTTAGGCACTCAATTTTGTTGGTCCGATCAACCCATCGTCAAATCAAAAAACATATATTTTGGTAGAAACATAATATGTCACCAAATGGGTTGAAGCAGAGGCATTGCCAAGAGCTACAGAGGATTCTATAATTCAGTTCTTGTTCCACATATTTGTGTGATATGGCCTCCCAAGAGACATAATCACGGATGGAGGACCACAGTTTTCTAGTAAGAAAATTGCTGCAACACTAAAAAACTATCATATTCAGCATAAAATTACCTCTCCATTCCACCCATAGGAAAATGGCCAAGTAGAAAGCAGGAATAAGGTAATAGAAGCAATACTGACAAAAACCATTGTGTCACACAGACACGATTGGGCTACAAGATAGCCAGAAGCCTTGTGGGCCTATAGAACAACATGGGGAAGCACTACTGGTTATTCACCATATCAGCTAGTATTTGGAAAGGAACCCATATTTCCAATAGAATTCGAAATACAGACCTTGAGAATAGCATAAGAAGTCGGTCTAGATTTAAACGAGGCTCAGATTAATAGACTACAACAGATTAATGAGCTGGATGAATTAGGCTCTCTGCTCTTCAACATATCGCATTGATCCAACAACAGAGAGCCAAATGGCATGATGCCCTCATCCAAAAGAAAATCTTCCGCGAAGGATATTTGGTGCTCCTATACGATTCTAGGTTTCAGGATTTTCCAGGGAAACTCTAGAATCACTGGCTTGGACCATATGAAATCCATAAGGTACATGATAATGACACCATTACTCTAACCACCATTGATGGATCTGGACACACCTTTAAGGCAAACGACCATTGAGTTCGACTGTACCACAAACCACTTACTCGGGAATCCTTCTGCCAACAACTCAGTGAAGACCCTAACATGCATATTCTGGTTGAGGAAAAGAACTCTTCCTCACCTTTGGTTCATTAAGTGATTTGATTTCTTTTAAATTTTGTACATAATTCTTTTTTGTGTAAATTACTTTTTGCATAGATTTCTGCATTTCTGAAACTTTTGCATTTTGTTGTTCCGTTCTAATGAAACAACATTTTCACCATTTTGCTATTCCTTTTCGAAGGAACAACACTTCTGCATTTTTCTGTTCCTTTTCAAAGGAATAGCAGTTCCACTAGTTTGTTGTTCCTTTGCGAAGGAACATCATTTTTGCATTCTGTTGTTCCTTTTCGAAGGAACAACATTTCCGCCATTTTGCTGTTCCTTTTCGAAGGAACAACATTTTTGCATTCTGTTGTTCCTTGTTCCTTTCTGAAGAAACAACATTTCCGCTGTTTTGCTATTCCTTTCCGAAGGAACAACACTTTCACGTTTTGTTGTTCCTTTCCGAAGGAACAACATTTCTACATTTTTGTAGTTCCTTTCCAAAGGAACAACACTTTCACGTTTTTCTATTTCTTTCCGAAGGAACAACATTTCTACATTTTCGCTGTTCCTTTCCGAAGGAACAACACTTTCACATTTTTCTATTCCTTTCCGAAGGAACAATATTTCTGCATTTTGTTGTTCCTTTTTGAAGGAACTTCACTTTTACGTTTTGTTTTTCCTTTCCGAAGGAACAACATTTCTGCATTTTTGATGTTCCTTTCCGAAGGAACAACACTTTTACGTTTTGCTGTTCCTTTTCAAAGGAACAAAATTTTTGCATTTTTGTTGTTCCTTCCTGAAGGAACAACACTTTCGTTTTCTACTGTTCCTTTCTGAAGGAAGAAAACTTTCGTTTTCTGCCGTTCCATTCCGAAGGAACAATACTTTAATTTTTCTGTTGTTCCTTTCCAAAGCAACAACATTTTCGCATTTTATTGTTTGCGCTTGTTTTCTTTGCTATTACAATTAAGGGACAACTGTTGTTCCTATCAATGAACGACAGTTTCGAGCATTTTTTTCCTTTTACTTGCGGTTTTGTGTACAATAGCTATTCTATATTGAGAACAACATTTTTAGAAGTGCATTTTCTTCTTTTTTGTGTGTTTTACCATTTAGATCATTTTTGTGAGTCATGGTCTTCTAAAGCACAACTATACATTTATGCAACAATACAAAAACTAGAGGATACTGAAATCAGCAGATTACATAAAAATCGTTATCTTTAGAAGAAATTGCTTTGAATTGATAAGAGAAAAGAGGAAAGGACACAACTATTGATCACCTTGCTGTCATTATCTTACTAATACCAATATGATTGATTATTTTTATCATGATTGTTCTTCCTAAATCCCCATAATTCTCTTTGATCATTATTATTGAATAAGAATAAGGGTATATTTTTCTATTGAGATGTTAAGACTTCTTCCACCATCCCTACTCTTAAGGAGTGTTGAACCACCCTCTACATATAAATAGGAAAAGTGCTATATAAAAGAAAAAAGAAGAAAAAAAAATGTTTATATGATTACTAACATGATTTGTTAGATGAAGGATAGGGGGTCTCATCAAGAGCCAGCCTACCATGATCATAAGGAAGAAAGTGAAGTGGCATTCCCACTATGGCCACCACACCAGGGACATGATCCAAGAGGCACATTAGAAAAATAAAAATTCCTTGGAACAGGAGGTCTCATTTCAAGCCGACCTGCCCACCTTTCACTCCTTCCTAGCGAATGGCATTGTGATTCATTTGGTTACCAAGCCAGCATAATGGCCTCCATTTTGACACTGCACAACACTTTCCTAGGCATACATAAAGGATTATGGTTCCAAGGGTGAAATAAACAACTATGTCAAGGTTATGGACACCTGTGGGCAACAGAGCTCTGTTGATGGTAATGAAGTCATATTTCTTATACACCAATAGCAATTATAAATCCCTTCTTCTTATATCTTTATCAATGGTTTAAATGAGATTATGTATATAACCCTTACGAACCATTGATAGATGAAAATTAATTGCAAATCAATTATGATGGTAAAAGTCGATAATGACCGCATAGGACCTTTTATGCACGTCAGTTGTACTATCCTCCAATTCTTGCATCATATCACAACATTTCCTTATTTATTAAGTGATTCTATTATATGCGTCGATTTCGAAAATCCGCTCGTCATTGTAAACATGGCGTTTTTGTATATGTTGTTCCTTTATGGCTCAGTACTATGGCAGTTCAACACGTTGCTCCTTCATTTGATGGTCGAGGATGACCTATCATATTGCAGGAGGGGCGTAGGTGATCCCCATAATTTGCTGGCATACATGTCAGCTTATCATTCAGAAGAATTAATGACTTAGGAATAGAAAATATTAATGGTATTTTGTTTCCCAATGTGCATGGCTTGCGGTTCAAAAGTTATTTCTGTGTTTTGCTTTGCAAAATTAGCAGTAAGTTTGAAATTCAAACAGCTTGCTGTTCCGTCATCTTCTCTATGTTTGCTAACAGTGAGCTAAAAATTTGAATAGCCTGTTGTTCCATTGATGTCTCTATGGTTTTTTACAGTGTGATAAGCATGGGAGGAAGATCAATTCGCAATGAGCCCAGGTGTTGATGGTTTCAGATGCTGCATGAGAGATCCTAGCAAAGACAGGATGGATAACTTATCTTAACCATCTACAACAATCCAATGAGACAGTAGTAATTGAGTTTCTACAGAACCTGCAAGAACATTATTCCATGGTGAGAAGGAGACAGATAGCAGTCACTGACGATATAATCGCAGAGGTTTCAGGACTGCCAACCATTGGACCTATGTGGACTTTGAAAAAGGTGAGATTGCGGGATGCCATGAAAATATTCCAGGATGAAGGGCAGAACCTGATTGTAAAAGGGAAAGGATTTTTACCGACAACCTTGGGAGAGCCATTGGTGGAATTGCCAAGAATTATCTAGAGCTACATCACCTGTGATGGCAGGAAAGACGTGGTAAGACCATGCGATCTTAAAATTTTAGCTGTGTTAAAGCAAAAGTGTGCTGTGAATTTACCTGTGTTTTTACATTATTTATTACATGATGTTGCTCGAAGTGTGAAGAAATCTCACCATTTAGAGTCAGTAGTCAGCCACCATGGGTTGATATGACTAGTAGTCAACCACTGTCTTGCTCAACAGTAGAGCAGTTGGGAAGAACTGATCTTCGCAATAGACGGGGGACTGGCTTTGCCAACCCCAAAAAGAAAACATGTTGCCATTACATCGAGCAGACCATTGAAACGAAGAAAATCTGTTAGATTGGCAAGGATCTGAGGAATGCTGGGGAATTCCCAAGGAAACATTAGTCAACCTATGTAGATACATGATTCAGGAGATGAACAACCCCCACAATTGGAAGGAGGGGAGAACGAAAAAGAATTGGAGGAAAACGATGAAGGAGAACTGGAGGAAGAGACCGAGCAATCCAATTGGGAGGAAGAGGAAGCAGAGCAATGCAGTGGAAGTCCACTATAAAACCCACTACAAGAAAATGAATTGGCCCAGATTCTAGCCAATATGAGCGAATATGTCCAAGTTCATAGCCCACCTAACGCCCACATCGAAGAACAACCACAGGAGCACTTTGTTCATGACAAAAGTGCATCTAAAGAACTGTGTGATGAGGAGGAAGAAGAAGAGTATCACTCTACTCATGATGAAAGTGTATCTGGGAAGAAGAGTGATGAGAATGAAGAAGAGGAACAATCTGTTCCTAGTCAAAATACACTAGAAGAATTCCACAATGAAGAGGAGGTAGAGGAAGAGGTTACCCAGGAAGGAGCAGAGCAAGCTAGGGTTTTTACCCCTGAACAACCCGATCAGTAGAACACTGAAGAAGCACCCCGAGAAGAAAATGAGGAAATTGGCCAAGATGAAGTCACAACACTTGAGGTACAAAGCCCAGGCCCGAGTAAATGAATGACTATTCCTTCCAAGAAAACAAAGGAAATTAAAAGATTGCGAAAGGAAAAGCAGAGATTGCTTAATGTAATTAAGCAACTTCGAAAAAAGATAAGGGTTTTGAAAATGAGTAAGAAATCGAAAGGGACTACTGTGGCAAAGCATGCAATCGCCCAGGCAAAACCCCTTAAGAAAAAGATCAAGAGGACTCAAGTCCAACCTGCCATTCAAACCCGAAAGGAACAACATCTGGCTGTTGTCCATGTTGAAGTAGAAACAGATAACGTATCGGCCTGTTATAAGGAATTTCAGACAGAGGCACCATCCTCTAAAGAAACTTGGACGGTAAAGATGAGATGCCGTGATAAGAAGATCCAAGTGGATTTCTCGCCTACAACTATTATGTTGGATAATGACCCGAGGATAGTAACTTTGTGGAAGGATTTGGCACAAGCCTAGCAAACAATAGAGAAACTTATAGAGCAGACTATCCCTCGAGAAAAATATGAGAAATTACAACAACAGTTGAGGAACGTTAACATATCTGAAATCCAGGCCTTTGAAGGATGGCTAAAGGCAGAAGAAAGAGTCAAAAAGGTAACTCATAGACTAGACATAGTCATCAAACAAATGGATACCTTATGCTCTTTGTATACTGACGTTTTAGCGTGTAGGGCACCTGCTAGGAACTATGCTTTGTTTTTAATGGAAAGATATTTACAATTGAAAATTAAAGCTGTCAAAGCAGGAGTACCTATAGATATAAAAACCATTGACGACTTTATAAATTGTTGCAAGCATTATGGGGTGAAATTTCAGCGACTGTTATGTGAATTCTATTTGCACAATCTTGTATTAGATGGAGAAACAAATCAGAACCCTATCCCTTTTGTGGGTGATGTCCAACTACAGGCATTCATTTCTTTTGGTGTTAATCAAATAAAGTGGCTTAAAGCCTATAATGTCTTTCAAAGACAGGAGAATGGATTAGATTTATGGGTGAGAGGTGAACCTAGAGACCCACAACAATTATGGAATAAACATAGGAGCCTAATGAGAACTTAGGGAGTGATCGAGGCATTTGGACCTATCCACATAAAAATCATCCAAACAGGGGTAGAATACTTCTTTACTATCAAAGATCTTTCCATAGAAGCAACGAAATTTCGATACCAGACTTCTAATCCAAACATCCAAAACCGAGAACCATTCAATTATGAGAATTTTAAGCTAGCTACTGACTGCTTGGGTATCTATGGTGAGCTCATTTTGATAGAAGGCCCATCTTGGTTAGGTTGTAGGTTCAGAAGCCCAATTATTTGGCACCCTGCACCAGGATATCAAGCCTTATATGAAATGCCTAAAGGTTAGACAAGACATTTTTTTGAACTCCTAGTTAGCCATCATGGTTGTAGACCACCTCATGAGATCCCCTCTCCAACTTATTCCCTCACTACTTTGCATGTCAATTACAATGTTTTCATGAGGGCATGAAAAAGGGTAAGTAGGGGGGTGTGTTGAGCACTAGAGAAGGTATGTAATTACCACTTATTTTGTCATCTTTTCCTTAAATTCATAACTTCCTTGCATTATAAAATCAGCATGTGGTGAAAGATTATGATAAAGTTTAGAAGCTTTGTGTGCAACGTAAATTGAATAATAATTACCCTTTTTCTATGCAGAAAAAGAAGAAAACGGAAGATTTCCATTCCAAAGGAAAATACAAGACAAAATTAACTGCTATCCCTTTGATAGGGAACTATATCCAAATGAGGCAATCCAAATTAGAGCGTATAAGCCAGGAAAAGGAAGAGGAGATACCAAATCGGTGCAAGAGAACAAGAAGATAATTGAGAGCTAACAGTATGGTGAATCCCTCAGGATCCTTTGATCCTGAGGGATCAATACCTTAATGATTCTCTGTATCGTTGATATCTCCACTTGGATGCTATAAGAATGGACAACATTGCTAGCCCAGGGGACAAACTATTGTTGTTTCTATGAAATTTACTATTGTAAATGAAACTTTGATCATCGACTCCCTTTAAAAGAGAGATTGTTGTAACTCTGTTTTGATGCTTAATATATAAATTCTGGTTTCTATTCCTTCATTGATTCTGGAGTAATCTTAAGCATTACGTCCCTGGAGGCTAAGGGCCCGGCCCTGGTGGATCACTTGCTCCTGTACCATTATTTTCTGATTTCTGTATGGTTTGATTTCTCTTATTCGCTTTGTTCAATAATCTGTTGTTCTTTATTATTTCATGTATTGGCTCTATTATATTTCCTTCCTATTTGAGTAGTAATGTTATTCTCTGCAACTAGAATGTTATGTTATTCATTTTAAACTTATATCCAATTGTCGTTCCTTTAACGAATTGATATTATCATATAACATTGTTGTTCCTTCTAGATTGCCATTGCTGTTCGATTACAGAGTAACAGTGTTGTGTCTTTATAAATCAGTATTATTGTGTATTTATCTATGGTTTATTTCCAAACGTGATTGCTATTGATTTGGGATTGCTGTTCCACTATGATCACAATTGTTGTTTCATCATAACTGTGATTAATAACTATTGTACCGAAACTCAAATTACTATTTCTTTCAATATAGAAGCGCTATGTGCAATATTCGATTTGGTTTGTTGTGCATTTATATTTGATTCAGGTTGTTGTTCAATATTTCAATACTTTGCTTTAGTTTGCTGTTCCATTTCCGTTTACTGTTTAAATAGTTTATGAGATAAAGATTGTTACTTAATTCCTGTAGATTACACTTACTTCCTCATTCATTTCTAAAGATTAAAGATTTGTTGTTCAATCTTGTTAAATAGATTAGTTGCTATTCCTTTTTTTGTTATTTGAATTATCATTGCTTTGGTGTGAACAAAATGAACTGAAACTGTAGTGAACATTGATCATTATGTCTAGTTCTCAGGTTGATGATATTTTCTTTGATTGCTTTTCAACTACATTAGTTTACAAAGGGAAGAGTTATTATTACTGAAGCCTTGATTGATGAAGTGATGTAGTTTCTTCATTGAATGATTTAGTTACAAGCATTTCCAGTTCTTTCCATTACATTTAGAAGTTTGTTTTCAACATTTAGTTACTTTTGCAGAAGCATTATACTATAGCATTACTCTGACAAATGACCACCTCAAACTGAGTACACTCTTTGAGATAACAAATCGTACCTGGATTGATAATTAAATGTAGGGTAAATAGAGGTGAAAAAGACCCTTTTTACTGCTCAACAACTGCTTTGGGTGAGACTTCAGTCCACGCTCCGCGCGCTGATGCCGAAAGGGCCAGTAGTGTAGGGATTTGCTTGGATAACTAATGCTAAACTTGGGTTAGGCCCCCACAAGTCAAGAAATGGTTCCGTTGGCGGGACCAAAACCTGCATGAGAGATGTGTCATGTTGTATCACTGGAATCCAACGAAGAAAGAAATCGAAGGCTGGTTGGATAGAAGGATTCACAAGTTTGCGGCACAAGAGAACAGAAACCCGTGAGTGTCAAAAGAACAGTGGCTGGACCAATACCTGTATATAGAGATCCACGAAATCTTTTTCGCCTCTTTCCCTACTGATCTATATGAGCGGATCGCAAAGCTAATAGATAGGAAAGGAAGGTGGAAACTTAATAGTCCTATACTGTGGACCCTAGAGCTAATGCAAAGGTTGGAAGCATTGAAGCATAAGATCATGCGTGCCTGCGATCATTGGCTCGATCACATTATAGGAGGATTTGTTACTGAATTCATGGTCGACACCTTAGTTAGCTATAGCGAGGTAGAGAAACGCTTTTTCAAAGGACTGTGAGGTAAGTATGTAAAATCTTTGAATACTTGGACTAAAATGCTGTTGTGTGAAAAATAGGTTATGCAGCTACCTTGATGTTTGGGAATACACGGAGCGGAAAAAGTTACAGAAACGAAGGAAATAAGCATTGGGAGTATAGCCCCTTGTTTTCACCACCGCGAAGGGATGAAGAGGGGATAGCGAAGGACTCTCCACAAAGTGATATTCAATTGATAAGACAAGGGTTTCCATGAACTCTGCCCACACCACCTCCATCTTCATCGCCATAACCTCCAACTTCACCTGTACCACCTCCACCACCACCACAATTTAGTATGGCAAACATAGTGAAGTTTCCTTTGTTCAAAGGCTTGGGAAATGGGGACCCAGACCAATTATGATTCATTATGAGGGTTGTATGGGAAGCTCAAGGTGTTGCAAATGATAACATAAAGAAGGCAACATGGGATAATGCTCTGAAAGATCGCACACTAACCTGATATATTAAGTACTCCAACGATAACTTGAATGCTAGAGCAGCAGACATCCAAGCAACATTGAATAGGGAATTTAGCAGGCCTAAATATGAAGCGCAGTCAATTTTGGGATTCAAAGAGATCATGATGCTACAAGGCAAGATGCCTTGGGAACTAGATCAAAGGCTGAAATGTATGATTCATGAAGACAACATGAATTTGATAGATGGACAACATCGCGAGTGGTTTGTAGCCTCGCTACTACCACACTTAAGGAGTGCGTTGTCGCAGCAGAAGATAACAACTTGGGTAGAGGCCTTGGATATTTCCATGAGGCTACATGAGACCTCGATGTAGGATCCTAATCTAGGAGTTTAGCAGATCCACGCGCAACTGAAGAATATGTGACTTGAGATGCAAAGCTTGAAGGAGGATAGGACAGTTTGATCAGAGGTACACGAAGAAGTATGGTGTGTGAAATGCAAGAGTTAGGGTCATGAAAAAGACCACTTCCCAATATTTACAAATTACCTTGCAGGAGGAGGATCGATGCCCATAAGGCCAGAAGCTCAAGCAAGACCTAGCGCGGTGCCTGCTTTGTGGTGTGCTATCTGTCAAATAGCCAGAAAACATGCCACGGATAACTACCACTTGTTCCAAAAGTATACAAAAACTCCGCAATAGTTGTTCTGCAAATTTTGTAGGTCGATGGGACATGACGAGCGTACTTGCAGGAGCTATGAATTGATCATGGATAGAACTCCTGCCTACAGGGTTTAGGTAGAAATGCGACCCCTTGACCAAAATGCAGGGATGGCGCGAACAGGATTTCAGGGGTGCGGACGAGGCTGAGGTGGAGGACCTGGTAGAGGTCACAGACAATTGATTTGGTACAATTAGGGAGGACCAGGACATTATGCCCACAATTGCATTAATCCAATGCACCCATCATGTAAGTATTGCATGTTGTTTGATCATGAAATAGAAGATTGTCCTACACTGATAGCTAGGATATGTGACAAAGGAGCCCTACTGCCTCCACCAACTCAGAACCTATAGATGATGAGGTCTGATTTGTGCAAGGAAAGATCCAAATGTAAAGATAGTGCTATGAAGTGGAATTGCGATGGGAGATGACAAGGGGAAACAACTGGAAGAAAGTATATGGGTTCAAAAAGCCTCGACAAAAGAAGCTGAGTTTGATTTGCAACACGCTCGAGAAACATTCATGGAAGTTAAGAAGAGCTTCGATGAGGCCTCCACTTCAGGAAGCAAAGATTAGCCTGAGCTGGAGATGGACCCCTCTATGCTCACTAGTTTCTTGGAAACCTGTATGAAGTTACTGTGTGACAGTAAGGTTGTGAAAGGGTTACTGGAACTTATCAATACATGTTCTAGGACCACGTTAGGTGAACTACGCGTAGTCTGCAAGATCAGAAAGCATAAGACAAGGATGGGACGTGAAATGAGACTCACCACACAGATAAGAGAATACGAAATGGATCAAGTCATTATGGATTGCGATCAAATGCAAATTTTCTACTGAAATAGACATAAGACTGTTGGGTTGTGTTATATTCTTTCCACATAGTTAACAAGGGGGTTTGAGGGGTACCCGTAACCCCACTTTATGGGGTTTGGGGCAGCGCCCCAGAAAATTTTGGTTTTGGACCCTATGTTAGGTTGGGCAAACCCACCTATGGTTTTGTGCATGATTTTAGCAGATGTTTTTTGGATGCGATGGTTTTCGGTCCATGGTTTTGTGCGCGATGGTTTTCGGTCCATGGTATTGGATGCTTCGGCATGTATAAATATGTATTGTAACATTGAAAAGAAAATAATGAAAAATCAAGCTCGTAGTCTTAATTTTGGGATCCAGTGGGAAATCTCTCTGTATATGTGTTTTATGTTTTACGCTCTCGTATTTTTATTTTTCCTGTGATTTAAGAATTCGTATCCAAGCAGTTTTTGTACAAGGTTAAAACCTACATAGTGAAAAGAAGAGAAAGATAAAGAAAGTTAGGGAGAGTCAGGGAGAAGGAGAGGGGGGAGCGGGAGAGTGAGAGAGAGAAGGAGAGGGGGAGGGAGGTAAACACATAATGGAAGGTGGAGAGAGAGGGGAGAAGAAAGAGTCTCATTTTCCTTTCTATTTTTTCTTATTTTCCTTTCTATTTTTTCTTATTTTCATGTTCTATATTAACAAAGTATATTACATCTTCATTCCGTGTTTTTCCACTGGCTTACATGGACCCTTCCGTCATTCAAGAAGAGTATGGAAAGTACTCTGTGGGTTGGCAGCTATAAGCTATCAGGTGATTTGCAAATTCTAGTGCTACTATTGCTTTCCCCTTGGATTTTCGCAGGCTTCCATTCACTTGCAAGTATATTTCTACTCATTTATTATAAGATCCATCTTTGCTATTCACTGTGACCGACAATTTCGACGAAGATACATGGAAAAAGATAACGAAATGCAATGGAAGTGGTAAACATTTAATAGCAGGTAAAGATGGTGTTGGTGTTTGATGTGGAAGGGGCCAATTCCTCTTGGTAACGGGTCTTTTATTTGTACCAGTGAAAATGAAAAACAGCTGTCTGAAAAAGATGAAATTCGGGCTATGCAAATTTGAGATGGAGCAAAGACTTTGGGGATTGGTAGTATTCATGTAGCCTCGGACAAACAAGCGAGCGATAAAATGATGGGTCAAGAATATCTGCTGACAAAATTTGGGCCATCTCTTAATCCAGCAAAACAAGCTAGCGATAAAATGATGGGTCAAGAATATCTGCTGACAAAATTTGGGCCATCTCTTAATCCAGCAAAATGCTGAACGTTTTGTATGTTTAGGTTCGGTGGGTAAGCTTAAAGACTCTGGATTATCGACTTTCGTGTCCGAGGTTTCAATAACTGGAATCTACATTCTACAATAACAATATGAAAAATCTTTAGAATTACATTACATGCTCTCTAATTTATGGCATAGCATTCTAATTTAAGCATTGTATTTGATGGGTTTTATGATTGAGTAGAGAGGCTTATTCTGCAGCCTTGCAGCAGACTTTTATTTTACAGGTTTTTATAAGAAGATGTGCAAGTTTATTTGTTAGTTCATGTCTTTTTAAAATAAAAATAGAAAGTATATTTTAAATAGAAAATGTTTATTATAATGAAAAAAAATGAATACCTTATAAAAGAAGTAGAAGCAAAGAAAATTTGTAGATGAGATATTTAAATCTTATACTTTTCAAAAATATTTTAATAATAGATTTAAATAAATTATTTGAAGATTTATGTTACTAATATATCTATATATCAATGTCATAGTTATTAATATATAGGAAAAAAATAAGTTTTATGGTTAAACTTTCTATTTGGTTCTACATATACAATATTTAGTATTCATAAATACAATTTACACAATGAAAAATAACACATTGAATTTTGCACTCTAAAAAGGTTTGCATGTGAACAAATTTGAACTTTCTCGACTCAAATTTGATCTTTCTCGTCTCCTGTTAGATCCATACTTAAGATAGATCTATGTTAGTTCTATAACCTAATATGAGGGGATGTGTAAGTTCGTGAGTAATTTAAATAAATTAAAAATAAAAATAAATAATTATGCTCTAATAAGAAAAATAATGTTTGCTATTAAAAAAAATGATACTTTCTAAAATTATTTCAACAAGAGATTTAAATAAACTATTTGAAATGTTGACTAATATATGTGAGGTTGATATCAACTTCATATATATCTATATATAGAAAAAAAATTGTTAAAATAAAACATGTTAATTTTGTATATAAAAAAATATATTCAATGTGGGTTGTGGGTTATCAATAAAATATTTTAATTAGAAAAATAATGTTTGCTATTAAAATAATAAATGATACTTTCCAAAAATATTTCAACAAGATATTTAAATAAACTATTTGAAGATTTATGTTGACTAATATATGTCATGTTGATATCAACTTCATATATATCTATATATAGAAAAAAATTTGTTAAAATAAAACATTTTAATGTTGTATATAAAAAATATTCGATGTGGGTGGTGGGTTATCAATAAAATATTTTAATAAGAATTAATATTGAGATATACTTTAAAATATACTAATAATAAAAAACTATCTTAATTTGTATGATAAAATGTCTGGATAAATGTAATGTAAAATATTTTAATGTAAATTAAGTATGTTATATACCATTTAAAATTTTTTATGTATATATGATAGAAAATTATGTTTTTATGGTTAAATTTGGTCCCATATATACTCTATTTAACATTACCAAATAATTTATTAAATAATAAAAAATAACCTATTGTATTTTGAACTCTAAAGAGGTTTGCTCATAAAGAAATTTCATCATTGTCCGTTCATCTTAAATTGGCACTTAAAATAAATCTATACCAGTAATAAATTTTAATAATAAAGCATAATAATTGATTTTTTTTTTCCTAAACTTTTTTCTAGTAAAAAAAAACTCTCCTTATTAAAGATCACCAAACAAATCTTACATGCACACAGAATTGGGATACTTTGAACTATAACAATATAGGCAAACAAACAACATTAATCAAGGTGGAATGGACAAAATTAAGGAGTATAAATTTAAATAAAGTGTTATTTTAAATATAACAACTTAATTTTAAATGGTTATATTAAATATAACCGCTTATTTTAAAATATTAAATCGATATATTGATGAATATTTTTTTTCACTGATTATAATTTTGTATTTAAAAATCATAAAAAAATATTTATATAAACAATTTAAGAGTAATAATGACAATAAGATTCTTGATAACATTGGTGATAAATAAATAATATTTTAATTTTTATGTTTAGAAACATAAGGTATTGATGGGGTAAAGAGGATTTTTTTCATTTCAGATATGGAATTGATGGGAAAATTTCCTGTGAGCAGTGAATACTAGTGGGAAGGTGCAAAAACTATCAAATTTGACCGGTGTGTCTATCTGTTTTGAAATTCCAACCTTACTCCAGCCCAATATGGAAGAGATATTGTATTATGTTACTATTATGTTATCCAAAACATTTTGATTTAAGAAAAAAAAGTAAAAAAATTAAAAAATTAATAATTAAAATAAAATAGTCAATTTATTGTTGCCTGTATTTTGTGAGGGAAAAGATCATTAAAATCAAATTCTTGAAATGGAAATTATTTCTTAATTATATCTATATTCATAGTAAATTTTAATAATAAATCATGATAATTGAAATTTTCTTTTTAACCTTTTCTCCTTAAAAAAATTCTACTTATTACGGATCACGAAAGCAAAACCTGCACGCACATAAAATTGCTGTACTTTAAACCATGAAATTATAACCAAACAAACAACATGAAATTATAACCAAACAAACAACATTAATCAAGGTGGAATGAACAAAATTAAGGAGTATAAATATAAATAAATTGTTATCTTAAATATAACAACTTCATTTTAAATGGTTGTATCAAATATAACAGCTTACTTTAAATATTAAATCCATATATTCATGAATATTTTTTTAGTTAAAAATTATAAAAAAAATATTTATATAAACAAATTAAGAGTAATAATACCAATAAGATTGTTGTTGAAATTGGTGATAAATAAATCATATTTTATTTTTTATGTTTAGAAACATAAAGTAATTGATGAAGTCAAGAGGGTCTTTCTAGCCTAAGGATGAAATTTTATGGGAAAAGTTTTGGTCATGGGGTGATTTAAATACAAGCAAGAAAATTATAAAACTTTGAAGTTTTTTGGTTGAAATTGTGAATACTCGTGGTCACGTGCGAAAATCATTAAATTCCAGTGTATGTGTTTTGAAATTCTAATTTTATTCTAGCTTAATATAAAAGAGATGTTGTAATCTGTTACTATTATGTTACTTAAACATTTTGACTAAATCAAATTACATTAAAATACAATACAATACAATAAATGAAATAAATTAAAGTAAAATAAATTAAAATTAAAATAAATAGTTAATTTATGTTCCTATATTTTGGGTTATTTTGTGAGTCATACATATATAACCTAAATATATCGTAATTAATGATGTACCAAATATACATATCTTAATTCCGAATCTACTAAACATCATGCTAAATCAATAAAATCAAATTCTTGAAATGCAAACTCTATCTCAAATAAATTTATACGATCGATAAATTATAATAAATTTATACTGTTAATAAATTATAATAATAAATCATGGTAGATTTTGTGTTTTAAAACATTTTCTCATTAAAAAACGAAGTCTTCTTTTTAAAGATCACCGAAGAAAAGCTTTCATGCACATAGAATTGGTATACTTTGAACCATAAAAATAGAACCAAACAAACAACATTAATCAAAGTGGAATGAACAAATTCAAGGAGTATAAATATAAATAAATTGTTATTTGAAATATAACGACTTAATTTTAAATGGTTATATTAAAAGTAAGAGTTTATTTTAAAATATTAGATCGATATATTGATGAATATATTTTTAAACTAGTTATAATTTTTTATTTAAAAATGATAAAAAACATTTATATAAACAAATTAAGAGTAGTAATAACAATAACATTTTTGCTAAAATTGGTGATGAATAAATAATATTTTAATTTCCATGTTTAGAAATATAAAGGAAGTGATGGGGTCAAGAGGCTTTCTCCGGTTTAGAGATAGAATTTGATTGGAAAATTTCCCGTCATGGTTTGATTTTCTTTCCAAGTATAAACAAGAAAAATACAAAACAGTCAAGTTTTTTCTATTGAAATTGTGAATAATGGTTAGGAGGTGGGAAAATCATTGAATTTGGCGGCTGTGTTTTGAAATTTCAAAATTGTGAACACTGGTGGGGAGGTGCGAAAACCATTTTCCTACCAAGTACAAACAAGAAAATTACAAAACCGTCAATTTTTTTCTATTGAAATTGTGAATAATGGTGGGGAGGTGAGAAAATCATTGAATTTGGCAGTTCTGTTTTGAAATTCCAAAATTGCGAATACTCATGGGGAGGTGCTAAAAGGTGCGAAAACCAGGTGCGAAAACCAGCGAATTTTACGGCTGTATCTGTTTTGAAATTTCAAGCCTATTCGAGCTCAATATAGAAAAGATGTTGTAGTTTGTTACTATTATGTTATCTAAACATTTTGGCTTAGTCAAATTATATAAAAATAAAAAATAAATTAAATTAAATTATAAAGTAAAATTAATAATTAAAATAAAATAGTCAATTTATAGTTGCCCATATTTTGGGCTATTTTTCCAATCGTATATATACAACCTACATACATCATAATTAATGATCTACCAAGAATGCATATCTTAATTCCAAATCTACTAAACATCAAAAGGGATCAATAGGATCAAATTCTTGAAATGCAAACTCTTTCTTAGATGAATCTATACTAGTAATAAATTGTAATAATAAATCCTGATAATTAAGGTTTTGTTTTTTTTAACCTTTTCTCATTAAAACAAAAAAAAAACTTCTTATTAAATACAGCCAAAGCAAAGCTGACATGCACATAGAATTTCTATACTTTGAACCATAAAAATATAGCTAAACAAACAACATTTTTTTTTGCTAAAGCATGTAAGGATCCTTCTATTTCATAAAACCAAAAAAATAGTGTACAATTTTGCATGCAAGGAGAACCAGACCTCTAGGTTAGAACTTCAAAGTTTTACAAAGAAACCTGAACCCATGGAAAATGAACAAAAATGCCACCTGGCTTCCGAGAAGCACGTGAAGTAATCGGCAACACCACTTAAGAAAAAGCCCTATTCATCTGAGCCATCCAATAAAAAAGCATTAAGATCGACGGTCGAGGAGGATATCGCTCCGTCAAAAAGGTCAAAGTATAAAAGTCATGCCCCCAAATTGCACGAACCATCGCAACTGTTGATCGTCGATGACTAGATCCAACGGATGATGTCGATATCGCACGGGATAAGAAGGGTCGACGATAGTGAGAGGGGAAGAGCGGTTTATGGAACCCTCTCCCTACCACGTCTTGGAGGGTGAATGGCAGCGTGGTTTTTCATCCAAACCGCTTTCCAATAAAAAGCAGTGTGATCAACTAGAAACCACCTGGGGGGTGGTAAGCCATGCCGCGACTCCAAAATCTTGAAGGATCGGCCTCCGAAAAAAATAGGGCTCGGTCTGCGCTTGTGGATCTTCCTTGCCCGAACCTGAAACCATGAATAGATGAGGGGTTTGTAATTAGACGAAGATCTGAGGGACGTGCTTCCATCCCCATGATAACCAGGGAGCATCCACTTGTTTGCTTTGGGAATATGAGCGACCAGACTGGGAATCCGCCACGCCACAGAACTGTCTGACCGATAATGAAGACACATGTTGGTGATGCAAGCAAAGGTTGAATCAATTTGACCCTTGGTCCCAGGCTCTGTCTTTAAATTCTAGCTTATCATTTTCTATCTGTTCCTGAACAACCGCCTTTAACCTTCTCTACTGCAACTCATGCCATTTTGAAGCCACTCTAATCTTTGTACTCATAACACCCTGGTTGGCAAGCAAATCAGCCACTTTGTTCCCCGACCTGCAGACATGCCTAAAGCCAACTGTATGGAGGCTTTGAAGTGGTGTTGAATCCATTGATATCCTTGAATTAGTCTCCAATTTTTCGATACTATTTCTAGCTTAGAACCCAGGCTGATTTTCTTGACTGAATTGATAATAAGTTCAGAGTCAGCCTCCACTATCACATTTTGTCTGTTGTCGTGACTCAGGAACTCTAAACATTGTTCCATAGCCATCAGTTCTGCCAAGTTATTAGTGGCATGTCCCAGATGATAGTGGAAAATGAAGAGGACACTACCATCCTCATCTCTAAGGACCCCTCCATAACGAGCTGTGCCTAGGTTGCCTTTTGAAGCTCCATCTATGTTGTATTTCAAATATCCCTTTGGAGGAGGGTGCCAGAAATCCTTTGCGTCCCTCAGAGAGTTTGGATTTCTATCTAGACCCTAAGGAAGGATGCCTTGTAGGCCCAGTTCACAGAGAATTCTTAGGTCAGTAGCCGTCGAAGGGTTCTTGGGGATGTTTCACACTATGGTGCTAACTGTTTCCTTGAGCTGTTTTAATATCAGTTAAAAAATGCATTGGGAAGTTCTTTTCACATCTTTGAACATTCAGTTGTTCCTCTCTTTCCAAACATTCCAAATAATGAAGCTCGGAAAGAGGGCCCAAGCTGTGGCAAGAACTTCGTTGTTTGTAAAATCCTTTCTCCAGTTGGTTAGGCTGTTACATATGCTATTTATGTCCCTATCCATCTGTTCAAAAATAGAAGGAAAAGAGTCCCACATACTAGAGGAGATCATACAACTGTTGAGAAGGTGCTCCATGGTTTCCTCTTGCCCCTCACAAAGCTGACATCTGGAAGGTCCCAGAATGCCCCTTTTCCTAATATTGTCCCAGGTTAGAATTTTCCTATGCTGAACAAGCCACATGAAAAGTTTAATCTTCATCCAACCCAAGTGTCTCCAAAGGTTAAGCCAGGTTTTGTCTGGAGATTGAGAATTAAGGTCAAGGAGAATGAGCTTTGCTTCCTTGAGGTTAAAAACCCCTCATTATTGTTGCCCCATCTTAGCTGATCGTGGCCCTCAGATTTCATAATCTTCCTCTAATCTAACTTCTCCTTAAGAGTTTCTACTTTAGCCTTCAGGGCACTGTTGTCCCTAAAATCAAAATTCCTCCAGATTCTCCATTTATCATTGTTATTGGTTTGCTCCCAAAAGTATTTAACCTTAGAAAGTCTGTTGCTATCAGTGATTTCCTTGAGATCCCTTAGGTCTTCATTTAATAATATAGGTTCTTGTTGCCATCTATCCTCCAAGAACAAGCTGAGATTTCCTTCTTTGATTTCCCAGAAGATGTTTCCTTGAACCAAACTCCTCTTATCCCAGGCTTTGTTCCAAATGTGCGAGCCCTTTCTGTGACCTGAAATTCTTATTAGATCATGGTTATGCTAGGAGCTGGCATATTTTTCGTTCCAAATGGTCACCCACTGAGTCTCTGGCTCTTTAACCCAATGCTACCGTACTTTGGCACCTAGAACCTTGCTGAGCAAGTCAAGGTCATCCAAACCTAGCCCACCAAAGCTCTTAGATTTGGATACCTTATCCCAAGCTACCAAGGCCCATTTCTTACGCTCCTCCCCCTTGCCCTAGAGGAAGTCTCGTTGGATGGATCTGAGCTGATGTAGAACACTTTGAGGAGCTGGTAGAACATATAGCATAAAGGCAGGGATAGATTGAAGGATAGGTTTGGTTAGCACTGACCTACCAACCAAAATTTAGAGATATGTAGGTCCATTTCTTGACCTTGTCTAGCAATTTTTTGATAGCAAGTTCCCATGTGCTCTTGTGTAAGGGTTTGGTGGTGAGAGGAACTCCCAAATACTTCGAGGGGAGGAACTCCCTTTGGAAGCCCATAATTCTGGCAATGTTTCTTTGAATAGCAATGTGAGTATTAAAGAAAAGAAATTTATATTTAGAAAGATTTACATCCAAACCTAAAGCCATGGCAAAGTATTTCAGGATTTCCTTATAGGCAAGAGCTTCCTTGACTGTGGGGATCCCTTGTAGCATAGTGTCATCCACAAATTGTTGATATGTTAAAGCACGCCCTTCTTCCAAAAGTTGGAGACCTTTGATTAGCCCCCAACCTTCGCTTGTTTGATCGTTCTCCCCAGTCCTTCCATCATTAGAATAAAAAGAAAGGGAGAGAGTGGATCTCCTTGCCTTAAGCCTCTTGAAGGAGTGAAAGTCTCTGAGGGTGATCCATTAACTAGGATTGAAAAGCTGGGTGAAGTGACTACGGCCATAACCCATCTGATCCAGTTATGATCAAACCCAAAAGCAGCAAGAACTTTTCTGATATATGTCTAGTTTATCTTATCATATGCTTTGGCTATGTCCAATTGCGTGATCATACCAGCTCTCTTGTTGATTATCAAAGAGTGAACCACCTCATGAGATTGAATGATGTTGTCAAGGATTTGTCTACCTTCCACGTATCCTGACTGTTCAGTTGCCACCAGGGTAGGAAGAATGGGTTTGAGTCTATTCGCAACCACTCTAGAGATGATTTTGTAGACAACATTGCACAAGGCAATGGGTCTGAACCTATCAGGAGTTAGGGCTACATCCTGTTTAGGGATCAACGTAATAAAGGTGGTGTGAAGCGCCTTCAGGATAGTTTTATCCCTCCTTGAGTCTTCCACCACGCTCAAAATGTCCTGTTTTACAATATTCCAGCAAGCTTTGAAGAAGTCTAGATTCAGCCCATCCGGACTTGGTGCCTTGCCATTTTGCATCTCTTTAAGGACCTCCTTGACCTCCTCTTCAGACACTGGTCTCTTCAGGTTGCAATTATCTTCTTTGGAGACTAGCTTAGGTATATGCTTAGTGATCTCCCTGATAGATTGATCTCTGTTTGTGCAGGTTTCCTAAGAAATGCCCCGAAAGTGTTGAACTAGTTCTGTTTCTATTTCTTCATGTGTGCTAAGCATATTACCTTTCTTGTCCTTAATAGTAGAAATCCTCTTGTGAGCTATGTTTGCCATAGTGGCTCTATGGAAGAATTTGGTGTTGCGATCTCCTTGTTTTATCCATTGCACTCTCGATTTTTGCCTCCAAAAAATTTCCTATTGCTTACATAAGTTGTCCCAATCTTGATGATATTTAGTTTCCAATTCATTCTGCTCCTTATCAAAACCCTTTGTAATAAGGGTTTGGTTGAGTCTATGCATTTTTCCTTCCACAATTTCCTTTTCTTCAAAAATGTTCCCAAATTCCTTCTTATTCGGAGTTGGAGTTTAATGTGTTTGAGTCTTTTTTGAAGAAGGAACATTCTAGTGCCTTGAATATCCAAATATTCTGCCCACTAGATGACAATGTTGTTATAGAAGTCTGGGTGGGAGAGCTAGATATTTTCAAATCTGAAAGGTCTGTTGTTGGGTTTGTCTATACCCTGAATGTCCAGTTGTACCAGCCAGTGATCTGAGCCTACAAAGGGAAGAATACTCACAACTATGTCCTTGTCCTTGATCATAAGATCTTCTGAGATTATAAATCTGTCCAATTTGGATGCCACTTGAGACTCTCCTCCTCTTTTATTGTTCCAAGTAAAAGTACCATTAATCATGGCGATATCCACGAGCTTCATACTATCTAGGAAGGTTTGAAACTCACAAGAATCTTTGGTTAGAATTCTAGTTCCTCCTTTTTTTTCCCGACAACATTTTTATCATATTGAAATCCCCTCCCAGGATCCAGGGGATTTTTACATGACGTTCCCTGAGCTTCTCCAGTGAATCAAGAAACAAGAGTTTTCCCTCCAACCTTTTGGGGCCGTACACATTCGTAACCAAGTACATTTCCTTATTTCCCACTGGTCGAATGACCACTAAAAGATAATTTCTAGATGCATATACATCTATCATGTCAATCTTTTGGGGGTTCTAAAGCGTGAGAATACCTCTAGCTGTATTCTCTGCTTTGACCTCCAAAGACTCAAATCTATTGAGCCATATACCGTGAATCTCTTTTATCTTTTGAATGGAACATTTTGTTTCCTGAATGAAGATCACATCCGGTGCTACTTGATTCATTCTGTTACTTAATAATCTTTGTTTTCTTTTATTGCCTAGACCTCTTATATTCCAAGAAGTAAACTTCATTATCAAAGATTTTAAAACGAGTAACTGGATAGATCTTTCATCTTACATGAATCTATCACTAGCTTCCCACATTCCATCAACAACTCATTCTTTTTTTTTCGGTCTCTTTTCTTTCCTGGGATTCTTGGAGCTAATCCTGGTGTAGCTTTCAAAGATTTCACTCCTTCGCTACTTTGTTTTTCATTCTTCCTTATCTTTTCAGATCCATTGTTCTGGGTTTTCCAGATGAACAACTGCTGAACTCTGTGGAACTCCTTTTAAGGTAACGAATCTACTCCCTCTTTGGTTCCTTGTTCTAAGAAACCTTCTAGATCTAGATTCTCTTTCTACAAAATTTCTTAAAGTTCATGATCCTCCATCTTCATATCGCTCTCGGTTGTTTCCTGATCCATTTCTTGTTCAACATCACTCATGGTGGCCTCTTTCTAGTACTCATCATTTTGTGTTGGTACCGGGTATTTCCCTTCCTCCTTTTTTGCAGAACTTCCTTCCATTGCTTGTTCTTCTTTAGTATTCTCTCCCTCCTCCTAAAGCCCCTGGAAATTGTTTTGTCTGAGTTGTTGTTCTTCTCGCTATTGATTCCTTAGACCTCTTTTACTCCCTTTACTTCTGTTAACTACTTTCTGAAAGCTGTCTACTTCTTTCACTATAGTGCTTCGACTTTTGTTTATTTCCTGGTTGAGCAGACAGTCTCTAAAAAGATGTCCATGTTCATGGCACTTGCAACATCTGAATGGAATGTTCTCATAATCTACTGTTTGTGCCCATTCTTCATCAAAGCTTCCAAGATTATCTCCTCCGGTAGAGCTCCTGATAGGTCCATTTCCACACAAATTCTGGCAAAGGAACTACATTTTCTCCTTCTAGTGGCTTCAGAGGCTTTTACAAAGTATCCTAATTTATTGCCTATGGCCACTAGCGATTCATTTTGCCAGTAATCAAGAGGTAGAGAGTATAGTCTTACCCAAACCGGGACTAAACTAAAGGTCTCCTTTTCTGGTACAAAGTTCATCACCCAAGGTCTCATGTAGAGTCTTGCAGTAGTATAAAAGTAGGGCCCTCCTTCAAATATTTTGTCCTTCTCTTCAATATTTCTGAACACCACCGTAAAGAAACCCTTAGATCCAAGGTGAAGATATATGCTTCCTTTAGGTTTCCAGTGGTATCTAATCCATGATTGTAGAGCTTTCTCAGTGGGCCATAGTCCCATGAACTTGCAGATAATGGCATATGTCCCCATATGTTCCTTGTATACCTGCAACTCCAGATTATTTAAAATCACCCTGGGAGTTATGTTTATTTTGGGTTTGTAGGGTCCCTTGTGTTTCTTGTCTTTATTTTCCTCTTGTTTTTTCTCTGCCTCCTTGTCTTTTGTATGATATTGATAATTTTCTGTGGGTTCTTCTAACCCCACTTCCGTGCCCTTCTCTCCTTCCACCCCTGTTTCCCTAACATCTTCTAGAGGCTTTTTCCCCTGCTGGCCAGGGCCTCCTTGTAGGAGGGAGTGGAGCTCCCTCCTTGTCCACCCTTCATAGGCGTTCAAAAAAAACCCCTGCGCTCGCTGATCTAAGATCATTCCTCCTTGTTCCCGCCACCCTGTCTATCCAAAAACGCCAAAACAACAACCTTAATCAAGGTGGAATGAACAAAATTAAGGAGGAGTATAAATATAAATAAATTGCTATCTTAAATATAACAACTTAATTTTAAATGGTTATATGAAATATAACAGCTTATTTGAAAACATTAAATCAATATATTTGATGCATATTTTTTTAACTCGTTATAATTTTGTATTTAAAAATCATAAAACATATTTATATAAACAAGTTAAGAGTAATAATAACAATAAGAATTTTGCTAAAATTGTTGATAAATAAATAATATTTTAATTTCCATGTTTAGAAACATAAAGTAATTGACGGGATCAAGGTTTTTCTCCAGTGGGGAGGTGCTAAAACCATCCAATTTGACTAGTTTGTCTGTTTTGAAATTCCAACCCTACTCCAGCCAATATAGAATATATGTTGTAATCTGTTACTGTTATATTATCTAAACATTTTGACTTAGTCAAATTACATGAAAATAAAAAATAAATTATAATAAATTAAATTAAAAGTAAACTAAAAGTAAATTTAATAATAAAACAAAATAGTCAATTTGTGGTTGACCGTATTTTGGGTTATTTGGCCAATCATATATACATAACCTAGATACATCTTAATTAATGATCTACCAAGCATGCATCTCTTGTATTTTGGGTTATTATATATATAACCTAGATACATCTTAATTCATGATCTACCAACCATAGATATCTTAATTTTAAATCTCAAAAGATCAAGAAGAATCAATAAAATCAAATTCTTAAAATGTAAACTCTTTGTGAGATGAATCTATACCGTTAATCTATACCGTAAATGTTAATAATTGAAATTTTGTTTTTTTAAAGAAGCTTTTCTCATTAAAAGAAAAAAGTATTCTCATTAAATATCACCAAAGCTTGCATGGACAGAGAATTGGTATACTTTGAATCATAAAAATATAACCAAACAAACAACGTTAATCAAGGCGGAATGAACAAAATTAAGGAGTATAAATATAAATAATTTTTTATCTTAAATATAACAATTTAATTTTAAATGGTTATATTAGATGTAACAGTTTATTTTAAAATATTAAATCGATATACGGTTGAATATTTGTTTTAACTAATTATAATTGTGTATTTAAAATCATAAAAAATATTTATATAAACAAATTAAGACTAATAATATTGATAAATAAATAATATTTTAATTTCCATTTGTTGAAATATAAAGTAATTGATGGGATCAAGAGGCTCTCTTTAGCCTAGAGATGGAATTTGATGGGAAAATTTTCCATCATGGGTGATTTGGCTATCAAATAGAAGCAATACAATAACTATCAAATCTCCATATTAATTCGGAAAAATAAAAAGTAAAAAAATTAAATGAATTATTATAGTAATAAACCATATAGTCGGCACTTAACACTACACATATGTAGATCTGTGGTATACAACTTATTTAATCCATAATTTAATGTGTTATTCATTGTATTAATTACTAAGTATAGCTTTTGGATTTTTTTAATATGTCAAGCCTACAAATGGTAATAACTCTTGTGCTCCTATGCATTCCGAGCTATGGCGGGAGAAGGCCTTGAGACATTCATCGAATGTCCTCCAGATGTCCCTCCCACCTCGAAATTCTCTCTCCATCGACGGTATACCCCCATCTAATTTCATCCAACGGCTCGCGAGTCTTCTATTAGCTTGGCCAATGCATTTTCGAGGGTTTGGTATGCATTTTTTCTGATCTGCTCTCAACTCTCTAGTTATTCTGGTTTGTCTTTGGGGTTCATTCACAGGTGGACTTTATGCATTAACAAACACGGTTGGGCAAGGGGCGAGGGTTCTATTATGTTGTCATTGTTACCCTTGCATGGCCATAACAGGTATGCCTTAATCTTTATTAGATTTTTCTCTTCCTCTGTACACACCTAAGCCTCTGTTATTTTTATCATATATTATGCAATGAATTACTTACTATATTATGTTTCAGGTGCTCTGAGAGATGTCCTAGTGTTACCGGGAATAGTTTCCACTCAGATGCTGCTATTCCCACTAAGATGGGTGCCTATCTTAGAAACAAACAAGTAAAGTCTACTTTCGTTTTCTTTTATGAAAATAGACAAGAGGAGAACCAAGAAGACCAACCTTAGTATTGCGCTTGATTTCCTTTCCTCGATAGAGCTTCGCCGCTTCTTCTTCGTCCACCCAACTTCAAAGAGAAGCTGTGGAATCACAACAACATACTACTATCGAAGAAACAAAGATCTATATTCATAAATAACACATGACCAGATGTGTGTTAACCATACAAATGCATATATAGATAGGTACACAAGAATATGGAAGAAAACTAGAATAGCTTTATTAAGATTAAAAGTAGCAAGAGGATTACAACCATATGTTCTGACCCAGCGTCATCCTCCAGCTAGAAAGCCCTTCTTCACCTCAGGCAAAGCTTAGATCACCCAACACTATGAATATACACTAGAAAACCAACAACACTTCTCTATAAGATACAAAATTCCAGCCTCTGGATCTCTGTGATGAGGGATCCATATATAGATGATTATAGGGAGGTGAGTCATCTTCTAGGGTCTTGATTAGTGTCTTCTCTATAATAGTTCCTGCTTCCACTTGGAGAATGATGATCTCTTACTCATCCCTAGTTGAAAATAGAGAGGCAAGTGTTAGAGGGGAAGCTTCTGGAAGATTCCATGGTCTTCCACCTCGCATTTTGTCCCTTCCATTTGTCCATTCCCGACCATCGCACCTTAAAAAGGAGAAATTCAGTATGCATTGCATGTTGTACATTAGGAAGATGATATGTATCACACCCTCTGCACTGGGCTCTCAGTATGGTCTAGTTTTGACCATTTATGAGCAGTTTTCAGTGGAAAACTTCTAGGAGATGATGTAATCAGCTGACCTTGTTCCTTTAGGTAGTGAAGCAACACTTTTAGGGACTTAGGAGACCTCGGTTTATGGACATTTATGATTGGGGTTGAAGTGCCCAAAAATGTCTATAACAGTTGCCCCCTAAAGCATGAGGTCGTTAATCTTTCTGATGTCGGGTGAAATGCTTTACTATGAGGATCTGAAGTTTTTTTCGACCTGTAATAAGATACAATACAATACATTATTTTGACAACATTTTTTCGTGATCTAGCTGAGGCGGGCATTCCCATGCTCAGCTTTATAAATTAATTTTCATGTACATAGGACAGACAATCGTCTATGTGACAAACTGATGATATGGACTCATCATCCTTTGGTTTGAATGATCATCTATTCGGCAATGATGTACACTTGATATCTTTATATTCCTGAATATATCGTAGCCCGGATGGATGAAACTAGATCCTAGGTCTTCAAAACTCATTCAATCTTCACTCAGAGTACAAGTTGATCCATGTGAAAAATGTTCTGGAGTCGAACATGGAAAGACATCACATGATTACCAGCCAATGATGTAAGCTGTTAACAGGCACGAGAGGAATCACCAATGATGACAATGACTTTCAAGGTACTACAGTACAATTCACATGGTGTGAAAAAGGAGTTAGCGTCGAACACCACGTAAAATATCTCAGTTGAAGGCCATTGATGTAAACCTGTCGCCGAAAGTGAGAAACTTTCCATTGAGGCATGCAAGCTTCAAAGTACTGAAAGGGTTGTTCCTAAGTCAACTTCTTGGATAATGAGCTGATCTTGACAAGAAGCAACGCGTCGCAAGAGGGCCTTAATGAATCCCACATCAACGACACGGAACAAAGCAAATGATTTTGGAGGTGAAAACAATCTGACGATACAGGGTTCAGGGTGGCGGTCATGAAGGAATGGAAAATGAATGTATTGCAGTGGGTGAGACATAGGTGAATTGTCTAAATGACTTCTCTTGAACATATCGACGATAGTGACGATGGATTGGTAGCATTAACCCCAAAGATGGATGGTGTGATGGACCAATGGTGATGACCAATGAACGGAACAACCCAACCCGGCATGGATGCGGAAGGAAAGTGTCATGTTCAAGA